>JAQFXM010004538.1:0-16912 GCA_034693345.1 Entomobrya multifasciata | reverse complement strand
GCCTTCTTCCATTTCTTCAGTAGTTTACACATGTTCCCAATATTGGCAGCGTGTCTTGTGATCTGACGCCACCACAGTACTCACCTGTGTATTTCGCCGACCACCATATCATGTGCAAGCATGAAAAGAAGTATGTGTAACTTGGTAAAAAGTCAATGGGAACAGTAACAATATTATGCGAATTGTGAGCCGGCGAAGCCGAGTCCTCACGATTAGGATGACTATAGTTTAAATAGGTTCCAATTCGGTGAAGTAATATTTTTGTACATATTCTTGTCAAAGATGATATGATAATATTGAAATATGGCTATTTTTATGTATATTAAATGCTCAAAACTACTTTCCTTCATATCGACCATAAATAGGAATGGGAGCCCTCTAATCTGTAAGTTCATCAATTTCTAGATTTAAGGTGTGTACTCAGATATCTAAGCATGGGCTCTTATGTAATAATGAATTAAAAAATATGTAGGTCACAATTTTTTAAAAATTAAATCATAAAGTACTGTACTGTTAGTAAGTCAGTGTAGAATTAATTGCTTGCCAATTTTTCTATAGATAGGTTCATATTAGGCATCGTACAATTGACTTGCCCACTAAGCACAGGCAAAAATCACATATTTACATGATCATTTAGTTGACATGTGGCTTGACTTGTATAACTTGTAAAGACACATGACGTGGTACATTCCGCGTCACACGCATCATGTGAAAAAAGAGAGATGTATGCCCGAATTGAAAGTGAGCTTTAAGAGTGGAATGGAAACGGATGACCTTGTACTTGCCCTGCGCGAGCTATAGAATAGGCATTCAATGCTAACATTATATCCAGAAACAGATTTTTCTACATCACTAAAGATGAATGACATACTGACTAACAAATATATATCAAATCATATAAGTGGAACAGGACAATAGATAAAAACTGATTTTGTATTTGCAAATCCAGATTTATAAACACTAATTAGATTAGCATGTTAAGATACACAGCTTTAAATAAGATATGAGTAGACGGGAAGCATGCTCATGATGTCGAAGTCAAATATTCGGGTAGGCTTCATCTTCATGTTTCTGTCCGTCCGTGGTATCTCATTTAATCGCCAAAAGATATTTCTTAAGATATCGTTGACCTACGATCGGTTGTAGAAGTCAGTTTATTTAAACGGTTACAAATTTTAAAAAACAAGCGAAAGCGAAGCAATTAACGTAATCATCGAAGTCTACCTACACCAACTCATGCGAACTCAAAGAGGCTTAAAACACACTAACAAAAATTGGGGCATTGTGAGAGCGGATCAGTTAACCATTTATTTTTGCTTTTGGTGGATGAATTTTACTTGCATACGTCGATTGTGTCTGTTTTATGCAGTTTTTTGATGTCATTCATCATTATAAATAAACCCTCCTCCAAAACTATCTCCACATAAAATTGAAAGAATTCTTGCTACACTCGACGAACAGAAATATTGAATATGCAGGGAAATTCTCAAAATCAATGTCATTTTCACTGCACACCATAAATAAGCGCAAGTTTGTGCCACAAAAGCACCTCAACTTTAAGAGCAATATAATTTGAGTAAATATAAGTACTTTATTTCTAAAAAAATATCTGGTATAACACAAATCACTTTGAAATTGGTTTTCAATTTTTATGAAAATATAAAACAAATATTTTATCTTCGGTCATCTCTTCATTTTTTTCAACTCTTCATATCTAGCTTGGTCCCCATCAGACAAGGATGGCGAAGCACGAGAAATGGCAATTTGAAAGTGAGATTTATTGACAAGTACCCCAGTATCAGGAATTTCATCATCGTTTGGCAAATCTAAAGCATAATGATTTTTTAAAATTTACACAGAGACAATTGAAAATCTGTTAAAATTTTAAATGTTGGAAATTTGTTCCGTTTTTTACCACGTTGGTCCTCCCCAATATCGGATATATGTCGCTCCACAGCTATCATGTATGTATCAGAGCATAGGGAATACATATCAGCACCTGTCATCCCATTTGGAAGCATTGAAGCAATGTTCGCCAAGTCGACATTATCACTGAATTGAAACCTTTTAAAAATAAAAGCAAAATTTCAGATCTTTAATTCATTCTGAAAATGTTACTCACAGAGTAAGGCAGCGTACCTTCTAGTAAGAGCTTGCAGAATGCTAGTTTTCGAATCAACGTCTTGATTGATTCCCACATATAGCAACTTGTCGAATCTAAAATATATATTTAATTTACTTTCAATTGTGTCTTATTAATATGTTAAAGTATAAATATGTGAAGGATTTTTAAATTCAATTAATTTATTACCGTCCTGGCCTAAGCAAAGCAGGATCTATCAGATCAGGTCGGTTTGTGGCACCGATAATGAAGACGCCAGGTGTACTGTGTGTTCCATCAAGTTCCGCCAATATTTGAGACACAACACTAAGCACAAAAAGATTGCCATATTATACGATTATTTTAAACATTTACTTGAAATAAATATGTACTGAATATATACCGATCCATTACTCCTCCAGAATCCCCAGCACGTCCTCTGTTAGGAGCTAAGGCATCCAATTCGTCGAAAAATATTATGCAAGGTGAAGCATTCCGAGCTTTACTAAACACTACAATAGCAAATGTTACTCAATAACTCAATTAATATAAAACGTAAGAAGAAACATGATGTACTTCCAAACAGAAGAAATATTTGTTTTACCATCTCGAACGTTCTGTTCGCTTTGTCCTACATACATATTCAATAGCTCTGGTCCCTTCACACTTAGAAAGCTTAGCTTAAACTCAGTTGCAACTGCTTTCGCAATTAAAGTCTTTCCAGTTCCTGGAGGGCCATACAACAAAATCCCTGCAAAAAGCAAAACAAAATGTATGAAGTTGAAGTATAGAAATCTTTTGAACATTAAAAATGGATTATGAAAATGCAAATACCAGATCTTCGTATTCCAGCAGAAAACAAATGTGGATATTCTAAGGGCAACCTAACTGAATTGATTAGCTCCAACTTTACTTCTTCCATTCCCCCAATATCCTCCCACCGAACTTTAGGAATTTCAACGGCACTGGCAGCCTTCTTCAATATTTCGTCAATGATCGTTAACCCGTAGTCCAAGTCATTTATATTGATTGTAAGATTATTCACTCCGCTAGTGGAATCACTTTTTGTTATTCGAATAAATGCGTGCCTTACAATCCCAGACATCAATGCTTTTAAATCGCCGAAACTTCTTTTCATCCCTTCACAATTTTCTTTTGTCCATGTTTCCATATTGGTCCCATCCTCTAAATTAATCCCAAGTTTTTCCATAAACCAACTTAATGTTGCTTCAGTTTCAGTGATGGAGTTGATAACGGATGGCAGCTCTAATCTGAACAAAAAGTTCTGAATAATAGAAGGAACTAACTGCTGGGGACAATGTGTAGATCCAACCATAATCACTGCATTAGACGCCATGGAATTTTGCTCAGTGGTGGGTGTGGTAGATAAAAATGATATATCATGGAGAAATTCCTTAAATGCCAAGATCACTCTTTTATCTTCGTTCCCATCTTTGTCTTTTCCCACAAGCTGAAAATTTTTGAAACAAAGACAGAATTAAATTAAGAATTCCTAAAAATAAAGCGAATGAAGCGCTAAACTGATTTGGTTTTTAAATTATAATACATAATTTTTAAAAATATACATGTAAGTTCTTAACATAAACTAGTGCGGGGCATATTGAACTTTTAATCTGATCAAACATCGCCCTAAATTTTCCTTCGGTGTAGGCACTTGTATCTCCAATTAAATTGACCCCATTTATAAAATGAAAGTTGAACCCGTAATTAGCTGCTACAGTTTTACAAACAGTCGTTTTCCCACTGCCAATTGGTCCATGAACAAGAAAATTAGACCAACAATAGGCCTTGCTGTTGCTATTATTGTCTGACTTGACATGACTTGACGCTGAAGCCAAGGCTTGCTCAATCCAATCACACATCTGAGAATAATAATCCTCCAAGCAGGGTGGAAGCAGTCTTTTAATTTTATCCAAATCTGGTTTCACATGAAATTGATTATGCAGCTCCTGTGTATTGACTACAAGTTGAGTTAAATCCGAGGAAATTCTAAAAAGTGTGTTACAATTGTTATCCTCCAACTTGTCATTAATTTCAGTTACGACTAGATCTAAACTTGAGTTATCATTATGAATAGGAAACGAAATTACGTCGCCCACACAAAGATATTTATCATTAAGAAGAAATGCATCCCGAATTAAAATGTCACATTCATTTTCCACAATTTCATAAGAACTTTTCAATCTAGTCAATTGCACAGATTTGGCATGAATTGGAGAAAAGCATAAACTTTTGTTTGTCAATTTTATTGCAGGGTTGGTTACCAAGGGCTTCAGCTGCAGTTTTGGAATGGGTAAATATTGTGGAATGTTTAAGGTTCTCCGCAAATTGTACTCTGTCACTGAATTCATTACAATAGTTTCTGAATGACATTGTTCCCTTTTTTGAGGCAATGGAAAAATTTGGCACGTGAACGAATGTTCGTGTAAACTTTCGCAAATCTCCTTCTTTTTGTCATAATTACTGGAAACATCACAAAGATTTACCCACTGGCCGGGCCCAATTAAAAATGTGGATAACACCTTATCTTCAACCCAAACTATTCTGTCAGGATCAATCTGCTTTCTATCAAACTTGAAATTTGAACAAATTTCTTCCAGATAGTCTTCAGTGGCATCGCCGAAATTACTGACAGAACAAGTGAATCTTAAACTAGACAGCTGCCGTTGACAGGAAAGTACCTGAGCGAATGTTGCAAATGCACTTTGGAATGTCTTTCGAATATCAGGAGGAGCAGGGCCCAAAGCAAGTCGAAGCACAAATGGAAGATTTATTTTGGAACTAATTTCCAACTCCATATTTTTTCGTTTTGATGTCCTTTGAGATGGACAAACTTGATCTTTCACTGCTGCATCCATTGTTTATCATATAAAACGTGAAAACTACACTGCAATGCGAAGACAATTAAACGTGTAATTCAACTAATTGTGTTAGAAGTAAATCATAATAGCATGGAAAATGTAACATTTCGCTAGAATGAAATCAGCAAACACATGACACCGGTCAGCTGAGAATGTGTACCAAAAAGTCATCCAAGATGTACCTTTTAGTATGCATGCTGACATAAGCATAGAAAGTTTTCGTCGCTCAAAATACAAAAACACTTGTTTGTCAGCTGCGTTCTAAGCTAAAGCACGTGTTTCACTTGTTTTGGTTCAGTTGTCATGTGTGTGGAGTTTTGTGAGAGTGAAGTCAACTTGTGCGTGCTTTCAAATTCTAAAGTGCAAAAAGTCGCATTTTTGTGCAATGATGATAAAGTCAATATTTATCATTCAGTTGTTTACTTGAATTGACAACTAATTAAAATTAATTGAGTTTGTATGAAGTTTTGGTAATATTTAATTTGATAAGAATTAAAAGCAAAACTACTTGGTTGCCATGGAGTTGAGCTGGAGCACCTTGAAGTCGGGAGTTGATCCTGCTATTCTGAAAACGATTGCTGATCTCGGATTCGACAAAATGACTCCTGTGCAGGTACAGTTGACAGCAACTGATTTCATTTCACTTTACATCTAATTAATTAATTTATGAATATTTATCTGTTAACTTTATCCGCTGATCCTGTAAATTTTTGGTGTTTTTCAGGCGGCATGTATTCCAGCCATGTTAAGTTATAAAGATGTAGCTGCAGAAGCTGTTACTGGGAGTGGGAAAACATTAGCCTTTCTTGTTCCATTGCTGCAGATTCTCTTGGTAAGTAAAGTTTAAAATATCCACTACTAACTGGTACTTTATGAGACATGTTCAAATAGTCACATAGTCGCATGAATAAATTAAACCATGACATATGACATATCTATAAACGTAACAACTGGCTATTGTTTTTTACAGAGAAAAGAGACAAAGTGGAAGAAAACGGAGGTTGGTGCTCTTATAGTCGCTCCAACACGTGAGCTAGCTTCGCAGATTAGTGAAGTTTTGCAAAAGTTCCTCAAAAATTTGCCAAAATTGACGTATGCGTGTTATATTGGCGGCACATCAGTGCAGGACGATCTTGATAAATTCGTTGAAAATGGGGCAAACATCATTATCGCCACACCAGGCCGACTTGAAGACTTGCTACTTCATCGTGAAAGTTCTAATCTTCCTTCAGCTCTCAAATATCTGGTTAGTTTAGTACACTGATATTATCAAAAAGCCTTTCTAAATTTTTGCTGGACTCATTGAACATTTTATTTTGATTTCATGTTTCAGGAAGTACTGATTCTTGATGAGGCTGACTGTTTGCTCAGTCTTGGTTTTGAAAAGAGCTTAAACTCTATTTTGCAAATTATTCCCAAACAAAGGCGCACAGGTCTTTTTTCGGCGACTCAAACTACTGAGGTGGTGAAATTGATCAGGGCTGGTCTTCGTAATCCAGTGTCGGTTGTTGTCAGGGATAAAAATCAGCGTACACGACAGCCTGCATCATTAGAAAATTTCTATTGGATTGTAGAGACAGACAAAAAACTACAAGCTCTTATTACCTTCGTGAGAAAATATGCGAATGAGAAGATTCTCATCTTCTTCTCTACTTGTGCTTGCGTAGACTATTTCTCCCTTTTACTTAAACAGTAAGTGTATTTTTTATCTTGTGTATTGCATCATTAAGTATGACTGTATTAGTTTAGTGAAACTTTAATGAAACCTGTAACATTTGTAGGTTTATTAAGGGAAGAGATATATCAGCAATACATGGAAAGATGAAGGAAAAGGCACGCGTTTTAGTGTTTGAAAAATTCAGGAACTCTCAGACTGGTAATGTGTAACCCTTTCTTATAAGCTAAGATGTTAATTTGTTGCACTAGTTTATTTATGTATGATTATGATGACTCAATTTAGGCGTTCTTTGTTGTACGGATGTGATGGCCCGAGGTATTGATATTACCAAAAAGATACATTGGGTTATTCAGTTTGATCCACCGTCAAATGCGGCTGCTTTCATTCATCGATCTGGACGAACAGCGAGATGTGGAGAAGAAGGAAAGGCGATTCTGTTTCTGCAGCCATCTGAAAGTGAATATGTTAAGTTTATTGAGATTAATCAGAAGGTATAAGAACTGTTACTTGGTTACGTGTGTATAGCACATATTATGACTTAATGAAAGTACGATGTGTATACTAAATTTTATTTTATTTTCTTTAATCCAGGTTCATCTTGAACCTCTGAACTTTCAGGATCGTGTGAACAACTGTGAGCATTTACGCACCAAAGTTCAAAAATTGCAACTTATGGATAGAGCAGTTTATGATAAGGCAGTGCGAGCCTTTGTATCATACTTTAAGGCCTATTCTAAGTACGAGTGTAGTTTAATATTGCGAATTAAAGGTAAAATGGTCAATGTATAACTTTCAAATGTTTTGTAAAATGAATTTGGTATTTTATAAATAATGTCACTCTTTTATGATTCATAGATCTTGAACTTGGCAAGCTTGCAAATATGTACGGATTGTTGAGATTCCCAAAAATGTCTGAGCTTCGTGGAAAGATACCAACCGATTTTGTAAATTACGAGTGCGACTTGAACGATATACAGTACAAGTAAGAATTAATGTTGTATGCTGTATAAGTACCGTTGAAACCAGACGCAATAGACAGAGAATTTTAATACAAATTGTGTTATTTTCCTTGTAGGGATAAGCCAAAAGAAGAAAGTCGAAAAAGGAAATTGGAAACTTACAAGGAGACAGGAAGTTGGCCAGGCATGAAGAAAGTACGCGCGGAAAGTACTCCATGGTCGAAATCGAAAGAGAAAAACGCGAAGAAGCATGAAAAGAAAGTTGCTGCAGCTCAAAGGAAAGGTGGTCGTAAAGAGTTGTCAGAAGCAGAGATGTTGCTGCTGGAGAAAGCGTTTCCCGGTGGTGAAAAAGTGTAAATAATAGATTTGAACAATTAGTTGTTTTAAAGTGTATGTATTATTTTATATTTACGAATTTTTGATCGTCAATGTTTATGGTTTAAACTTTAATATTGTATTATCGCAAATATATCTCGTGTAAAAGATCATTTATTATTGTAATGCGCAACAACTTTTTTATCATGAAAATGAAAGATAAAAATGCAATGACTAAAATTATCTCGAATCCATAATAAATCATAAATAGTAAATCGCTATGTGGGCAATGAAGTCTTTCCTATTGCATTTGTATGAATCCGCTCCATACGTGGAATTAATTAATATGTAGCTCCATAAATTAACAGAGGACAGTTAAACAGTAAAACGCATAACCGGCTTACAAACTAAGGCAATACTTTTTTATAATTAACTGTGCAGTCAATACAATTAATTACTCAACCGGCCTTGCTATTGCTCAAGTTGGAAGGATCTCTGGTATCCTTGTTTTATCTCATATTTCTTTTTCCCTAACTTTTTCCGCTTAAACAGTTAAAAAGACTGAAGAAAACGTAAATTATGCGTATTTCGTAATTTACACACATGTGGCCAGTTTTGAATATTTAGCAAAGTTTTCCTTAACCCTATGCTTTGCCTCACGTGCAGCAAGTCACTTGGTGTATTTTAGGTTTGTAGTTTGCTCTTTACACCTTGCATGCAAAATTCATAACATTGATTTTCCCATTTTCTGCTGAGAAAATAATTTTCTCAAGTGCGATCGTAAATACTCATGACATGACTGACAGGTGCACACCATTTCCTGAAACATACAGTGTAAAATTTAAAACCACTAGTCATCCCTATACAAGTTAGCATATGTCTAGCGTTAACATTAACTGCTCAATGACATGGAAAATATATATCCGTATTTTTGATGACATGGAACTACCAACTACCCTCCAAAGGAAGGTCTCTGTTTGGAAATAACTGGGACAAGGATGATGATTTGTAATTCTACAAAGGCGAAAAATGAGCAATACAATTATTCATTCATATTGCATATTACTTTTGCGGTCAAATAATAATAACCAAAAGAAATATTGAACAGAATGATTATTCTAAATCTGAAATAAATGGCATTGACCTGCAGTTCCGTTTTGCGTTTAGGCTTCACATTCAATCAAATCAAATAAAGCAAATTGGAATTAGATTATGTTTTTTCTCTTAGAATTTGAACGATGTTGGAGTCTCCGTGATTTACAAGATGCCGCATTTGAATCTCTGTGTAGCTTATCTATCGCATGCATTCTTTTAAAGCCAAACAGAAGTGGACTAAATTTGTGTGTATCATTTAACTTTATGTCATTATTGCCAAGCAGGTCAAGTTGTGGAAAAAACAACTATAGCGCATGATTTTTATAGTGACTTATAGAGATCCATCATTAAGAATAACAAATATGTAAAGTATATATTTTCACGTGCGTGCATGGTTTCGATTAACCTGTAATATGAAATACAAACAAGTATACTTCATAAAATACATCGACGATGAATCATATAAAGTAAAATACATTATTTAACAACGACGAGTTGAGTGACTCTTGAAGTTATTATCGAGTTAAATAGTGGGAACTGGGAACACATTTAAGGCAATTCGTAACTGGGAATTTCGCGAATAGGTTGCTGATAAACAGAAAAGTCAAATCAAGCTCTTGGCGATTGGTTTTTTTGCTAAGCGGAAAGGATTCAGGTAAACTCGGGATTGATTTTGATAGAGTATCCGGGATGTTTGTAAGAAATCGCACCTACGTATTGGTATATGCAAGAGTTATACTGGGTAATGAATGAAAGACAGACAAAAAATGATTGGCAACGTACTCTAGTCTAGCCAAGTGAGGCTGAATATTTCAAAGATTTCAGCTCGGTTATGTCCTGAGTTGCAATATGACGAGTGGGTTTGCAAAAAACGGTTTGATGATCAAATCAAATTTTCAATTAAAGACACATATTTACATACAAAACGAAAGTTCTGTCAAAAAGTATTGCTTCTGTTTATTGAGTGTATTTTTTCATATTCATATAAAAGTTGAATTCATAAAGCTAATTGTTAATTTATTCGAATAAGCAGCTCAAAGTCTATGTGAAACACAAAGATATGAAAAATACTGTGCTAAATTTGGGTTTAATGGAAAACGTCTAGTTAATCAATACTGTAAATATGTATACCCTGTTTTTGAATACGGCTTTTTACAATGTATTAAAATGACATTGTTGTGAATCTATTACTATTAAAATGTATACCTTCAAACAAGTAACAAGGTTAAAAGTGTCTGGCATGGTAACTTTTTTTTCGTCAACGTGTCAAGTTAAATTTACACAACTTTTTAAAAGCGATGCGATATATTAAAAAATCTTTCAGATTATGTTGATGATGACATGGGCGTGCACATATTCCCTAAAAAAAATTTGTCAGGAAAACAATTTATTTTAGAATACTGTCATACTATATATTTTGGCATTTACGTGAATGCTACAGATTTGTCATATGCATGTGAGTATTAATCAGATATGGATTTTTTATGTCCGCTAACTGACGTAACTGTAATTGTTGCGTGCATCAGTCGCTAAACCCCCTACCAAGAAAAACAAAGTCGCTGTAATTTTAAACAGCCTATCTTTGTGTTTCCTGAGATCTTGTTTTGGAGATAAGATCTTCCATTTTTTTACTTTCAGTTTCGGAAAAAATTTGAAATGAAAATAAAATCTCTGCTTACTAGACGTGCAAGCAATAATGCGACCACTAAATATTGTACAGATGCTTGCATACATACATTTGTGTACACGTAATAATGACAAGCGATTTACAGTTTTGAAAAATGCTCCATTTTTATAAAACTGGTCACTTAAATTTGCATTAAGGTACCTCACCTATCCTATTGCATTACATCTGCACCCATTTCTCTACGCACTGCGAAGTGTTCCTGAATGAAAATTGTATTCCCTTCATTCAGTGCCAAGTGCCAGTACACAACTTCATTAGTTGCAAAATACGCGCATGTCGCTGAATGAATCTTAGCAGTCGAAGGGTCAACATTGTACGACGAGAGCCAAATTTTTGTGGACCTTTTTTGAATATTTCAATTCCACACTGAGTATTGCAATACTACCTGCATAACAACACATGAATATATGTATGACTCCCTGTAAAGTCAGGCATTCCCATCTTGTTGACATCATAAAAATGTACGATACTGTCTAGGAAACAATTTTCTATAATTTTTGTCGTATAATCTTTATTTTTTGAATTTATTTTTTTCATGATCATTCGAAGATATGGTACTGTGTCACTGTAATGTCATCGCACCGTGATCATTGTCAACTGCTTCTACACACTTGCAAAAAAATATGCATCATACTTATTTCCTGTTTATATGGGTTTCTTGTTTGACGTTTAGTAACTTGTTTTCTTCTCAAAAATATATGTATAGTATCCTTATTATTGCGTTATTCGCATTTATATGCATGTGTAATATATGTGCATATAAAAGCGTATGTTATTGGCTTAGCAATTAAATTCACATTTTGAATTGTAGTTCTAGAACTTCTTGGTGGCCGCGATGATGGTCTAACGACAAAATAAACTTCGACGAATTAATGCTGATTTTTATTCCTAATTTTTAATAAGGAAAAGTTAATTTACATTTATCTTTGTGCATTAATATAATATTCTTAAGCATTAGTCTAGAAGCATGCATGTCTGTGTGCAGAATTAGTAGCCATAAAAAGTTACGGCAACCCAAACTCAAAAATTGGTACATTTTTTTATATATAATTTATCATGCGCTCTTACTGACTTTTATCATTGTCAGATTTCCTGAATTTAATCATGAAGAATTTTAAATGAAATTATGTCACTGACAATGGCATCCGTTAGCAAAAACTAGAAATAGTTTTAAATCATCATAATTAGGCACACCATTAATATTTAACTGATCCTATTAGCAAGTTGAAATCTTCAAAATCGATTTGTAACGAAAATGGGCTCCTAAAAATAAATCACATCATTAAACGTAAATCTTTTGCTCATGAACGGCTAACTTTAATTGCGAGGTTGCTTGCCAAATATAATATAAATAATTGCATGCTATAAATTTATATATACATACATACTACCGTCTATGTCGATAAGCTTCAAATTACCACCAATTTTTTCATGAAAAGATAAAAATGCAGTTCAATATTGCATAATTTCATTTTAAAAGGAACGTTAATCAATGTTTTCTTTAACAGGATCGTAAAAACTGCAAGTGAACCTTTTTCAATCTAGACCATTAGTCATTGATGATGTTGATATGCAGTTAATTTAACAGCGGCAGTGCATTTTTTAACTACCTGGATGAATTTTTCAACCTGGATGAAATAAATTATTACTGCAAATTAGTTAACATATTTATTTACAACGTACCCTTCACCTTTTATACTGAAGCAATTTAAAATTAGCCCATCCGACACATTCAACATTATAATTACCATATCATTATTCTAGTAGTAATGTAGTGTATGTGATGACATCTGGTTATTTGTACTTTTCAGTAAAACATACCAAATCATGCGTATAAATAAAAAACCAACTAGGTAAACTTGTATAAACTATGAACCAATAGTTTACGTTTAATTGCTCGTCATGGACGGACCTGCTAGATTTTTTTAGTATGAAAAATAAGGTGGCAAACCTTTCATTCCGTCGGTAATAATGCAATCGCAAAATCGCAATAAATGAGCTACGAGATGTGCAAAAAAAATTGTACGAATCACGCTGTTGTTATTCTGTAGCACGTTTATTATCTCTACCTGTATTGTATAGTATTTAATGACGCAAGATGCAAGTTGCACAAGATATGATTCCTTAATTCATTAAGTATGTATGTTTGAACTGACCATTGACCATCTTCAAAAAAATATCAACATTTACTAACTACTTGCATTGCATTCGTAATGATGATCAATCGTTATCTTCATCATCGTCGCCCTACCAGCAGTAAAGTAAATCAAGCATATACAAAAAAAACAGCATACACAAATATTAATGTATTTTATTCATAGTCTGTTGAACTATTATATTGTAACTGAAAAAAAACTTTATGCAATAGTCTTCTTGTGACGGTGACTATTTGATGATTCAGAACTGTTAAATGTAAATAAGATGAGACGCCAGTGTTATTTAATATACCTTTTTTACATTCAAATTGCGACTCTTCATTGATAAACTTCAGAGAGCGCGTGTATTGTATGACGGTTTGGTTTTTTGATTGCTGAGAAACTGAACTAGCAACAATTGCTGTCTATATTCATTCATTGGAGTGCATCCTAAAGTGCATTTCAGTTTGATTTTTGTGGTCTGATAGTCTGGTTAGTGGTATTGGTCTATCTACTACTGGCATATTATTTTTAATGTGTTTATTCGTAAGCTTTTACCCTCCCTAAAAATTTGTCATTATTATAGGATCGATTGGCATTCCCTCTGCACTCATCCTTCTTATCAGGTATCACACGCATTGCATGTTAACCCCTTTTATCTACGTGCCTCGCCTTATCCTATATGAGCAAGTCATGCCAGAAATGCACTTGTACCTTTTTTAATGCATTCTAGTTATTGTGATTAACTGATTGACTAATGAATGTGCTTGAAATTACTTCACAATCATCAAAACATTGATGTGTAATTACAATAACAATGATAATATTGTTTTTACTTGATAAGCATAAGCATATCATCAAACTTGTTAGGTCAGAGATGTATTCAGGTGTCAGGAGGTTAAACGTTAAAATCTGTAAAAGTCCTCCTTGACATCGTCGATATTTCAAACGTTTTGGAAACATATCTTTGGTAGTTTTTTTTTTGTTAAGTAATTATATGCATGAAGAAAAGAACATCTCACTCAAAACCTTTCAAGATGTTAAGTACACGTGATTTTTTTTTACAAATTTTCCATGTTTTCACTGTCTTTATGTACTACATAACACATTCGATTCTAGTGACCCTAAATTTTCAGTCGGATTAGTTGACAGCTTATTCGTTGAAATTGTTGATTTACTATGATCTCTAAACAAGTATTGCATGAGAGCACGGGGTACAGACACACACACGTCAGAAATGCAATAGAATTCCGACATTGTTAGATAGTTGGTAGTTTATGTAATCGATATTGAGTTGAAGTTCGACGAAATACGTGAATCTACTTTGTTCAACGTATGTGAACGTGAACATCTAAACGTACCTATGTACCTAAACGAGATAACATACTACTTATATTGCGTTATTTTATAGCCCTCCCCCAAACTTGTAATTTCCCTCTGCTTTGATCTAATTTCTTCAAGAAGGAAATATAATCAATCATTACATTATTTAGCAATATCATCAATATCACAATCCTTGATTTTTTTTCTTCTGATTTTGGAGTTACCTGGTTTGGTGGTAGCGTCGTAGACGCTATAATTGCCTGCCAAAACGGCGGCATTTTTGTCGAACACTCACACAATCCTATTTGGTCCAAAACGTTTACATTGCATGTTAGTCATCCGACAATAACCTAAATCAGGTTTCTTTCGTTGGGATATAAGTAAAGTCAATCAAGAGGAGGATTAAATGCTATCAAAATCATTTCTATTGGTTTTACAAAGGTCACAGAAAGTAAAAGTTGGGGTAACGTGATAGATACGTGTTTTTTTATGTCGAGTAAAATGTAAGAGCAAGAGCTTTGCTCCAAATTCATATAATCTAATTTCCAAATACCTATTTCAAGTTGAAATTAATCTTCTCCTTTCGGAGTGGCTATTGACCTCGATCATCGATAAGCTATTGAGTTTGGCATTACATAATCGATTTTTTTGTATTTAAAATATTGAGAAACTCATTTTCTGTACGCTTGTAGGAAAACCGACTTGAACTGATTATAATGTTGAATTTTTATGTAACTTTTATGTAATGATTGTTTGTTTTAATCAAAAAAATAAATGAACATTAAAGGTCATTATATATACATATTTATTTATATTAAAATGATCTTATTGTTCGCAATATTATTAAGTGGTGGTGGCACTTTTATTCTTTTGTTATGGTGTAATTTTAATGGGTCAAAATATATGGTCTGAATTTCGTATGCAAATTTTAATTGGGTGATTTCCAACGTTTCAAAGAATGCAATCATTTTGTTTTTGTGGTGTTTATGAGACTCGTCTGCACACCGAAACATGATAGACAGGACCAACTCTCACACCGACTTTAATTACACTAAAGCTGGTACTTCATTTTTAGAAATCCGGACAAACATGTAACTGAGACAATATTATTATTTAATCGGTTCCACAAAAACGTATACCCATGGGCTCAAAATGATTATACTCAAAGAACTAACATAAAACAAGGAGAACATACTCGTGTTTATAGTGGCAATTAACTTTCGCCGTTCGTAACCGTAACAAATTTCCTAACCTTCGACGATTATCGCTTTGAAATGCATAATATTTTAGCGAATAACCAGCAAAAGAGTATTTGCGAATAAACCCGTAATTTAAAAGTTGATTTTCTGTTGAAATTGAAAAATGTGTACTAAAATCTATACAAATTAAGCAATTAAATCTTGAAACAAAGTTTAGTCGTTTGATCTGGAAATTTCAGTTTTTGTGCAATCTCTCGGAGAAACGTTGCCATGTACATGACATGAAATGTTAAATATTATATAACTTGCTAGCAATTGCAACTCGTCACTAATTACATTGAATTTTGATGTAATCGTTAGACTTGTCTCGTACATTTACCAAACGTTTTCGCTGTAAGATTTTTGAACCTAAGAAATAGTTGATGATGATTATTTTTGAAGTCGGTTGATTCTTTTCTCGTTTTTATAATAAAAGTATCGTTAATTTCGACAGGACTTCAACTGGCATATTTCATAGCTAATATTTGTTAATATGGATTTCCATAATTAATGGTAATAATACTGCACATCATGCCTGTTGTACATATGTATACCATGAAATCATGATATAACAATAAACATGCCACGTTGTAAGAATGATTAACAAAAAGGTTAATTTCTTTGGAATATCGTTGCTATTGATGAATTTTTTCGTTTTCAGGGATAATTTTTAAGCTATATAATATTTATGTAAGATTGTAAAATAATAAGACAATAATTATTATTTTTGTGTTAGATGACCTCATGAATTCGTGAAAAGAACTATTAACTTGTAAAATATCTCTTGTATAACACGTCAAGACCTGATGAAATAGATGATTTATGAAAAATTCGGTTCTGTAATATAATTACTATTATTAAATATTTTATTGATGTTATTTGCATAAAAAATGTGGAAAAATGAGCGTTGTCATAGTTCATTAGAACGATCAACAATTGAAGTTTCCAAAGTCACACTTCACACTTTAAATTGAACATACCCATATATATGTAATAGGTGCAGAGTGGAACGAACTGAAGAGCAAAAGGTTGTGTTATGATAAAATCACTTTCTTCCATAAATCATTATAAATGCAGTTGTTGAACTTGTCGGTAATCAGTGCTACTTGTATAAAAGGTTATTAGGTTTTTTTATTGTTTATCATTCTATTTTATTACCAGAAGATCTTGTTTGATGCATTTAAGTGCTATTGAAAATACGATTATGCTATGTCATGATGCAACAACTGAGCTTTCCAAGAAGTCTTGTAAAAAACTGAACATTTATTTGGCGTGTCATTTTCAGGCAAAAAAGTGCTCTCAGTAGTCCTATCATAAAAAAATTCGATGTAATAGTTCACAGTGCTTACTATGAATTGATGCTCTTATGTCTTGCACAGAACCGTTTTTGCACTGCACCCACAGTGACTGAAAGATACGTCGTAAAAACACGTCCCAAAGATATGTTTTTCAGACACCCGAAGAACATGTCAAACGGACATATTCGATACTTGAAGTTA
>JAQFXM010004537.1:0-16912 GCA_034693345.1 Entomobrya multifasciata | reverse complement strand
TCATAAGTAAAGTTCAATGGGGTTTCCTTCCAGTTCATCATCGTATCCTCACTTTGACCACAGTAAAAATTAAACGTTGCGTTCTGTAACATTTGTTCAATAGAAGACAGCTTTTGTGGGGAATCTTTCAAGTACAATTTCAACATCTGGAGAGCACAATGTTCAAGTAAAATCATGTCGTTAATTGCTGAAGCTTTTATATCAGTTTTACGGTGCCAGCATTTTTTTCCAAAACGATATTCTGAGTCGTCACTTATATCATCAGCCATAATTAAAAAATTTTGATGCTAAAAGTACACAAATTTTAGTCATTAGAAATATTTGAAAGATAATAAAACTAGAAAAAAATCATTTTTATTAAACCTTAATTCACTTACAATTTGGAGGCACCATCCTACTAAATTAGCTGTTAAAATGTCCTTCAGCTTCTGCTGCTTTTTCGCTCCGCAAAACATTTTTGGAACTAAAAATCCTCTTTTTATGTAAAACAAACCAATTAACCAACATAACAAAATGACATGTAAAGTTTTGTGCGTATGTTACCTAAATTCGTTAAAGTATGGCACATTATACTCCAAACACTTTTTTAACCGGTTCTTTACACTAGGCAACGTGGATCCAATATTATGTAATTTTCCGAGATCTTGTAATATCAGATCAAATGATTTCTCGTAAATTTCCATTTTCGAATGTTTCTGTCAAAAGTTTTCACTCGGCAGGATATTGTAGTAATTTAATGGTGCGGTTTGGTTGTCGAACAATGCTTTACTTTTCTCTTGAGTAAAACAGTGGCTATTTATACACAGAATATTTTGAAACGCGTGGTAGTACAATATCTTGCTAATTTATAAGTCAAAATAAGATCTTAAACATTCATATTTACGAACTTACTTTTTTAACGTTAACGTCAAGCTGACAGAAAACTTAAAATCATTAATTTAGAATAATTTATTGCTCATCTTGAAAGTAATATTAAAAGTGAGAACATATCAAACTTAAAATGATGAGAACTTGTGCTAATTTTACAAACCAGTAGGGATGCATAGCATAGTCATTTTAAATATGTTTATTTATTTTTTCAGACTATTCCAGTCGATATTTTTTGAACAGTAGCTTCTTTCCTAAAAACACTATTACGGCAAACTCGTGGGAAACTTTTCTCGTGGATAGGCTTAGGTACGTTTTGCACAAGACTAATGAGTGTTTTGCTGCATCTAATTAAATTAACTTTTGTGATATTTTAATCAATATAACTGCTTAAACACAGCTTGTTTTTAGGTTATACGCAAAAGGTTGTACTAAAATCCCACAATTACACTCGAGCTTATTTTTTTGCCAACTATTTAATGTAATGTCATGAGGAAGTGTACCATAGATAAACCGAAATATTGTGAAGTTTTTTTGGATTATACCTAAAGATATCAGGAAAAGTATCAACTAAATGGAAATCTTTATAGGACTTAAAATTTTGCAACTACTTCAATGTATTTTGAAATGCAGAACAAATGCGCCAAATTAAGTCAGGTGCATTTTAATAAAGTATTCTGTTTCATTAATTGAGTTAAAATGATTTATTTTAATTTCGAAGTACCAATGCCATATAAGTTGTTAACGTCGTGTGCTTTTTGTTTAAAATAGTATGCAACACGTGATGCAAATAAATTCGTTTTATTCTGCAGTAAATGTCAGAAACCTGTTGTACGTAAAAAATGGTTATGATTTATCACTGATAAATATGAATCATGTTTCAAAACGAGTATTTACACACGTCTTTCCTGTCTAAATCATTTACGTCTTTCAATTTTGTCGATTTTTACCTTCTAGCATAATCAAATGTTAAATTCCTATAGCCTGAGTATCTATTCATATATCTCAACAAAATACAATTCTTGGGAAATCTTTACAACGTGGTATATAAATACGTAAACAGAATATTATATGTGAAATCCAAAAGAGTTTCTACTTTGGTCCTAAAAATAATTGCAAAGTAGTCCAAACCTTATAATAAAAAACTCGTTATAAAACCGAATAATTCGAAGGTGGCCAAAAGTATTAAAACTACTGAACCAATATTATTATAGTATTAAAAACAACCGCTTTATCCTGATGAATTTTATATTTTCGTTAAGAAAATTCAAAACTATACATGAATGGACATGTCTGTACTTATTGATATTTAGAAATTAATATTTTAAAACGAAACTCAATTAATTTAAGAATACGTATTTGTTTTAGTGTCAGTGAACTTGTGTTTCATACCTTTGAATTTCTATACTTTTATATCTTTCCTCGGTAAAGTTTTTGTTAGATCTCTTTTTTGCTTATACAGAGCATCATCATTCGACCAAATTAGCAATGCATTCCATTATCTGGCTGGTCCTACAGATGAGAACCCAATTGTCATACAAATTACGTCTAATGTGTAAGGTTATATTACTAACTTGTCTATTTTACTTGGCCTAATCTGCCCATTTGTTTGGCTTTCTAAACATATCCCTACATATACAAAAAATGTTGCCTATGATTAGTGTGATTAAAATATTTTTATCTTAAACTTTATCAGCGCATTAAAATGTTATGCGCCAAAAAAAACAAATCGATAATCCAATTTTATAGCTAACTTATCAAAGATACCCACATATTCTGTAAATAGTAGTTTAATGTAGACTTTTTTACAAAGAAGCTATGCAAAACAATGGATCCTCTGTTTTCATGACACTCTGTTAGCCATAAATCATTAGTTATGTGAATAGAGCTTGGTATGACAAGAAAACATAATAAATGTAAGCTGTCATGTAAACTCTTATTTCAAGTTCATAATCAGAGAACAAGCTTGTCTACAAAAGCATGCTACAGCTCCACAGTAAAGTATTTGCTTTTGAAGTGTTACATTTGGCTTTTTCACATACAATTACATATATTTCACATCGGTTATCCTATTTTTATATCACTACGTTTCTCATTTAAAGTACAAAACAAAACTCGACAATCATCATCTTTGATTAACTTTTTGTTTTCGTTTTACAACTTATGATAATACCATATATTTTTAAACTGTTTTTGTGGTCATAAGCTTATTTTAGAAAACAAGTGCAAGCATATGCATACTTGGATTTGTCCAGTATACTTTATAAATTTCAAGTTTACAAAAACTAAAGAGCCAAATCTCTAACCATGGTATTTACGATGTAAAAATGATGCACATGCCAGTATAGCTAATAAAATATTCTGCTATTTGTGTAATTCATCGGTTTTATGTAGCATGCTTGTTTAACAGAACTAGAACATATAATGCTTCAATTTGTGAAAAGTATTCCTTCTTTTATCCCTAGTGCATATCGAAAAATACAATATCTCTATTTCATTTTATTGAAGTCAGTTAACAAAAGCTATACCTTATAGTTTGTCAGTTAGCTTTGGTTTTCGCTCAAACATATCTAAATTCCATAAGAGAAACCGTTATTTGAAATGGAGTATTTACAAAACATGTATTTTGTGCATACAAATGGTGAATAGCTACTGAAGGAAAGTTCCATATCAGAGAAAACGTGTTATTAGTCTTTGACTTGTTATAAATAATAGTTTACGAAAACCGTGACAAATATTATAACCCACGTACTTACAGTTTAATTCTATATTTAAATTCTATGCCAGTAAATACTTGCCAACAATTGGCCTAAACTATTGACTCTGTTGCTTTGTGTAATATTATGAAATATTAAATCAGCGTGAGATTATATGACGAAGAGTTTAACAAACCGCGTGGGATCTTCCATGCGACCATGATGGCGAGGCCGAAGACAATTAAGAGGCTCAAACTTCAAAAATTTAATTGCACTTTTCGTTGTCAGTTGTCAGGCTAGTGGTGCACCAAAAGTGTTGAGAAGTGTGAGAGTTTATCAAATATAAATTTTAAGGTGTAAATTATACCCATTTAAATGGCTTACTTTAGACCTAGAATTCTACATATATATTATGCAAAAGATTGGTTTCACTCTCACATTGTAACGAGTGAAGTGCAAACATGATCAATAACAGCAGTAATTAACGAAGAGTGCACTCTCACGTATTTTAACCGATCAACTTCATACTCTGACTTAAGTAACTTACTAATATAGGATAATTAACTGCCAAACCAATGGACTCCATGGGCACTTATGTCAAAGTTAAGTCACTTCGAATTTTCCAGGTTTAGTATGGTTATATCTAGGCTTTTTTTATTTTAAAAGTTTTTTGAATGCATAATTCAAACATTCTAAACACATTGGTGCCCACACCTCATTCATTTTTCATGGATTCGTAACATATTTATTACTTAAAAGTAACGTTTGTTATGCTATCTGAGTTTGCTGTTTACAAAATCTTTATATTACATGTAACCTAATTTTATGTTTAAGGGTTTCTTGTTAACTTAGTTCCACATCATTACCACTCGAGAAAATATTCTATTACAATAATAAGTTTATTCGTCAAATAGATCCCTTGAACAAAAAGAGGCATGTTAGTGTACAGACAGTTGACTGACTTTCACAACAAATTACAATTCAAGAATAGCATTATGGTCATTGAAGACATGTATTCGATTGATTGAAATATTATAAAGTTAAAACGTATTCTTAAATGCATACTTATAAAGGTGTATTATTTGATGATTAAAAAATAAAATATTTATTAAAAAACTATTTCACAGAAAGTCTCTCTAAATATCAATACATATTCATGACTTGACTACATTTTCGACTAACATCTGCATTCCGTTTACATTGCTTTTTGAATGTGACCTAGAATTTCATTTTCGCTCGCATAACTTTCGATCTTTTACTGTTTAGAAAGCTGCACCCAATTTACTTTAACTATGTATTGTCATTAATCTTTTTGCGAGTAAAAACTTCCGTGAAAAATTCATGATGAGGATTTAATTGTTGGAGCATGTATGCTTTTGACCCACGACAACAAAATTACATAATTGTAGGTTTACTCAGCAACATCAACATTTTTTCCTTGTCACCTCTCAGCAAAATAATTGTCAGTTGTACAGAGGTGTTAAATGGAAAACTTGTTTTCAAGCCTTTAAATAAATAAAAACAACAAATAATTTTATTAAATATTGAATTGAATAGACTTTTATTTTTCATTTTCAAATGTTTACCAAACAGCTTGAAACAACTCTCAAATAGCTTTAACAAATAGCTTTATATCTATACAAACGGCTAATCGATGGCCCACATTTCTAAAAAAATCAATTGGAACGCATACAATTCATGAATATAAATGTTATCTTAATCCGACATCTATAAATCGATAAAAATTGCATCAAGGGTATACTCATATGCTTCGTTTATCAAAATAAAAATAGTTGTTACGATTACAAACATACTCATATAAAAAAACACTTGTTCTTATGACTAATGAACATTTTTTGATATCTCTTGTTCGTATCAGTAACACAGCTTGTCTAAATTAAACAATCATTTTACAAATATATACGAGAGAAAAACATATAATGAAAGTTACGTTACATAGGACTATTTCCATAACTGAAACATTCGTGGCCTACTTGTGGGTTTACAGTGCTGACAAAAGTGAAAGTAAAACCTAATAAGTTGACGTGAGTTATCATTTTCAATGTTTGTTCATTTAGTTTTACTGCAGAAACGGTACTTATATGAATATTGAAATAAAAGTGAAAGTTGAGTAAATCGTGGTGATATTCGCTTACAATTTTATACAGAGTGTTGCATGGCATGAAGACTGTTTTTTTATGCAACCGACAATTTTAAACTGATGAATTATTAGGTCGGTGTAAGATATGGCTTTAAACCCTTTTATACCTATCAATAATAGATAAAGCGCTAGTAAATTCAGCTCATCCCGTGTAAACATATTTCCACATGCTAAAAACCCTGAGAAATTGTCAACTTTTTTCAGAAGAGATCAAGCTAGGTGAATGGCTATAGTAAACATTGATGAACCATAGCTAGTCTGCTGAATTAATTTGGTCTAACACAATATGATCTTTTTCGTTCTACGCAAGTTTTCTTTAAACTATGTGTTAATATATTCCAATTATTTTACCATCTCTGTAAACTTATATGCAACCCGTAATGTTTGGTTTTTACATCGCATGATTTTAGTTGCAAATCTAAAGTTAACTTGTCTTATCAAAAACTATCGAAACTTCACATCTACTAATTTTTTTGTGGAAAAACATGGAATTTAACAAAACAAACATTTTAAACATGTAAGAGATTATCAGTCCAACTGTTCCAAAATTGCTACAAATAAAAACTACGTAGTGTTGAGTTTGATATGAGTTATTGCCAAAATAATGCACTTAATATTACAACATTATAATTTTAAAACTAACTAATAAATCGTTTTGATTGGTTTTTTTAAATCATGTTTATTTGAAAATTTAGTACAAAGCGATTATAACATTAGACGGAATTTTATGACCAATCCTCCTTAGCACATCGAATAACAACTTTAAGTGTATCTTCCAAAACATCCCGTATATCCAATTTTTTTTACAAACCAAGTACATTGTCAACCGAATCTTTGTCCGCATTGCCGTACCATCCATCAAGGTCCTTCTTTTTCTTCTCATCACAAATCTCTTGAGCCTTTAAAAATATCCAGGTACAACTTCCATTTCTGATATCATCACCAGAACATCCCTCCTTGTTATCCAAATAGTCATCTTGAACTTGCATAAGCAAACCTATTTCTAAGCCAATATCTTCAACAGCATCCCATAACTCTGGACAATTCTTTTCGGTAATTCCAGCCAATGTCATTCCAACATGGAATGGTAAAGAAAACTGACAAATGCCCGATTTAAACTTGTTTCGTTGAATGTACGCCTCATAAGTAAAGTTCAATGGGGTTTCCTTCCAGTTCATCATCGTATCCTCACTTTGACCACAGTAAAAATTAAACGTGGCGTTCTGTAACATTTGTTCAATAGAAGACAGCTTTTGTGGAGAATCTTTCAAGTACAATTTAAGCATCTGGAGAGCACAATGTTCAAGTAAAATCATGTCGTTAATTGCTGAAGCTTTCATATCAATTTTACGGTGCCAGCATTTTTACCAAAACGATATTCAGAGTCGTCACTTATGTCATCAGCCATTATTAAAAAGTTTTGATGCTAAAGTAAACAAATTTCAGGCATGAAAGACAAATGAAAAAAATCCAAAATATAATGAGAAATCAGGAAGTTATACATAATAAATCTGAATTAACTAACAATTTGGAGACACCATCCAACCAAGTTAGCAATTAAGACGTCCTTCAGTTTTTGTGGTTTTTTCACTCCGCAAAACATTTTTGGCACTAAGAATCCCCTACTTTTATAAAGAAACAAAAAGTTGCATATTAAAAAACAACAAAAATACATGTAAAATATTGTGTATGATACCTAAATTCGTTAAAGTATGGAACATTATACTCCGAACACTTTTTTAACCGTTTCTTTACACTAGGCAACGTGGATCCAATATTATGTAATTTTCCGAGATCTTGTAATATCAGGTCAAATTATTTCTCGTAAATTTCCATTTCAGTACGTTCCTGTAAAATGCTTTTATCTCAACAGTACATTTTTACAATGATACAGATCTGAGTAAAACAGTGATTATTTATTCACAAAATATTTTAAAATGCGTACAAATAAGTTTTGAGCTCATTAATATTTCCAGATAAAAAGGAACATAAAACGCTTTTGAAACTATATATTTATTTAATTACTTTTAATATGTTTAGGCTAACCTAAGAAAATCTTAAATCATAAATTGAATATAATTTATGGCTCTACCTTCAGGTATCATCATGAGTGAAAATATAAATATCATGTGTTAAAACGATGAAAACTGGTACCAAGTTAACAATCAAGTACTGATGCAAAGCAAAACTATTTCAAATACGCATGAAAAATACCTATTATTGCAGTCAGTATTTTTTCAATCCACACTTCTTTCCTGGTATGTCATTTACTACGGGAAAATCCGTGGGAAACATTTATTATGGCTAAGTGCAGCGGGTACATGACACAAGCCTTATTAGTGTTTGGTTCTATCCAGTTAGATTAATGTTGTTGAAAGTGAAGTACAGGAAATCATACAAGATGTATTTAATGAGAATCATACACTGCTTTCGGGAGTTATTTCAGAACTTAAATTCGTCTAGTTTAAAATATGCATCAGGTTTAGTACAAAAGCGTCATAGTTACATTAGAACATAAAATGCTTTCACAACAAACAAAATGTATTTTTCATTAAATGGACCTAACTGTAATGGCCTGCATGTTCTTGCACTAAAGTTAACAATACACATTTGAAATTATGCAAAATTAAATCTAGATTTCACCTTCAGTTGAGCAATCACTTAAATTTATTTTGAGACATTCATGAAAAATACGCTCCGATCTAAAAATTATTTGCTGCAGTTAAGTATTCTGCAGTAATAATTGAATTGAAATGATTTATTCTGAAGTTAACCTAATGCCAATTAGCTTGCGAAGGTCATGTGCTTTTTGTTTATAAGATATTACACGTGGCGGACATAAATGCTTTCGACAGTAAGTATCAGAACACTGGTGCACTTGATAATGGTTACGATTTATATTACACAAAGATGATTCATGTGTGCTACTAGTGTGCAAAAATATAAATATTTTCCCTGGCTTATACATTAACGCCTTAAACTTCTCAGAAAATTTCTACCCACTACATAAACATGACGATGGCTTGCCGATGTGATCTATTCTTAGCCCAACTTAAGCCAAATTCTGCAAGCAGTTCTTACAAGTAAAGATTGTGCAAAATTATTGTTTTGCCCAATTTTGGATTGCTTCGTTGTCGATGTCTACACAATAATTGATTGCAGAAGATCACATGCTGTCTTGAATGAACTAAATAATTATTATCCAAATATTCATTTACACTTAAATAGATGGTTATCATTATGTATGTCTCCCAAACAAGATTTCCACAAACAAACAAATTAGTATCGTCCTCACTTACATTTTATTTGACAAATTATTGGTTTCAACCTATGTTCATTTTGCTTTTAGGCTTGTCATTATGATACCTCTTTAAGAGTGTAGTAACATTTGAAAGCTTGGCATTTATTAACACTTTTGTTTGCACTTTAGTGTCAAATTTTCATGAACTGATGTACACTTTTAGTGCAAGTTTTTTCCAATGAAATCGGTTTTGAATACAAGTCGATCTTCTGTTGAATCTGGAAGTATGGACCTTATGTTTACTTAATGAAACCGTAGTATCATCTCATTTATCTCATATCGTAAGCTAGATCTAATTTACTGTGGAGGCACATCTAATTTAACTTATTAAATGTGTTATTGTCCATCGTCTATTTTTTCTAAACACTTTTCAACCCATCGAAAAAAGTTATCTTATAAATGCTTAGTAAAGGCAGTAAAATTTGCATGAGTCGGGTGAAAAATCGATAACCCAGTTAAGAACTGAGTAACCAAAGAAGCCCACATTCAATAAATTATTGTTAAAAATAAACTTGGTTATCCATAATCTCCACCAACACAACCAACTATATAAGCTTATTTAACAAATTCAGTTCTCGGTCATAAATCATTAGTTTAGTGAAACAAGCTTGTAGTGAATAGGAAACATATGAAATGTAAGCTGCCATGTAAACTCTAATCTCAAGTTCATATCCAACAAACAAGCTTGTCTAAAAAGCACTGTACAGCTCCACACTAGAACGAAAGCATTTTCTGTGGAAATGTTACATTGGAGTTTTTTAACATACCAAAATCAATAGCCTGAATACTGCTTATGTTATTTTTCTATCATTACGTTTGCTATTAAAAGTATCTAATATAACTCGATAATATCTCTACACAAATTTTATTTGTTAAGATTTTCACAGGTAATTACAAATTAAAATTAAATGGGCAAAACTGTTAAGTTTTTAAAACAAATTATATCATTACTTAGCCTCCCTTGTTTCAAACAACGACATGGTTTTTTGAAATTAAACATGTTTTTTGCCATTTAGAAAATAATAAGTTTATATATGTACTTCAATAGAAATCATCTTAATCTATGTTTAGCAATTTATCACATTTTCGTTTACATGGGAAAGTATGGTTACATATTCTGAAATTATTATCACGATTTTACTAAAATAAGCATATTAAAATCTTCTGTTTAGTACCCATTTAAAAGCAAATACTATAAAAGAGATTCTTGGATTTTCCCAATTTATAAATGTCAATTTAACAACAAACAAAGGAAACACTAACTGAATCAAGAAATAACATATTTAAGTCTTTAACCATGGCATTGAGCTTATAAAAATAACGCACATGTCTGTAGATAATAAAATATTCGGTTGTGTAAATCATTGGTCTTATGTAACATTCTTGTTTAACAACGAAACTAGTATATATATTGCTACAACTTTTGCCATGTATCCCTGCTTTTATCTCAAGTGCATATCAAAACTAAAATATCTATATTTCATTTTATTAAAGTCAGTTAGTAAAAGCTATACCTTATAATTTGTCAGTTCACTTTGCTCTTAGCTCTCTTATATCGAAATTTCATTTAAAAAACCGTTATCCGAAAAGGAGTCTTTGCAATATATTCATTTATCGAACCAAATGTTGCATAGTGAATATGGGAAAACCATGTTTCCGGAAATTGTGGCATTTGTTATTGTTGCCGTAAAAAAATATAGCTTACGAGAAAGTGACAAACGTTTCAACCCATGTGTATTTAGGGTTTAATTGTACATATGAATAGTATTGACAAGAAGGACTAACCAATTATTGCCCAGAATTGCTGATGATTTTGCTTTTTGTGTAATAGTATGATATAAGGATCTATGTAAAACTATATAGTGAAGTGTTTTGCAACGGGGCGAGTACTTTCGTTCGACGATGATGGCGATCAAAAGGCTGTAATCTTCAAAGCATTTAATTTTACTTTTCGATTACGGGCTTCAAGTGCACCTATGTATATTGTTGACAAGTGTAAGCGTTTAAAGAATTTAAAACTACTGGTATAAATAATAAATATTTTACTTGTTTACTCTAGACCTACAATTACACACATATCTGCTATACAAAAAGGAATGCAATTCCCTCAAGCTAGAAGAACTGAAGTGCAAGAGTATGATCAACTACAGCAAATGAATTTCTTACAGGAAACCTTGACAAACAAAAACTAACATGCTTGTTAACAAATAAAATTTTCATGTTAACCTTCCACGTGGATGCTTGCCGTTTCTAGAAATTTCCATTGTTTAAGTGCTAATCATTTTGAAAACAGTAACATACTTCTCACTTAATTCTCAACCAGTTATACAACATTTCTTAAACGTGAAAAAGATTTTGCATTCCATTGGCGAGCAAAAGTGCTTGATGGCAAGAAAGGATAGAAGGAAGTTAACATTATTCTGGAACTTTTCGAAAGGGAATATTTTCTGAATATTTGTGATCCTAAAGATGTTGAAAGTTTTTTTCTTTCTTAATATAAACGCTAGGAGTAAGACGTTAAAATTCTGCCACGTAAGACACAATAATTTCCTGCACTACAAATTCCTTTACTCGGGATTGTAAATCGGTTTTACAAGTTTTTATTTGTGAAAGTGCTAATCAATTTCGAACGAATTCCGGAACAATTCGATAATAAAATTGGGGAATTGTGTTTAAGATTTGATCATTTTAAGAAGGTAGCTTTTAAGAATTACGTTACAGACACTAGAATTCTGGATAAGATATAGTTTTACTCGTGGATACATGTTTTATAAAACTCTCTAGTGCGAATAAGTAAGTACTCTGGAAACAGTAAGTTATTCGATTTTTTAAATGATTGTAACATTATCTTTGCAATTTTTTAGTACAAAGTGAAAGTTTTTCTCTTATGAAACAATACCTGGTCTAAGCATAAGATATTAAAATTAGGTAACTTAAGTTCTACTAATTATATCCTGGATTAGAAATAGTTTTGCTTGTGGATGCTAACGGGTTTCGTTTATTTCACTTGTGCGAGTAAGGTAGTACTTTGAAAGCAGTGATTTATTCTAATATTTTTTTTCAGCTGTTAACACAACAGTTCTGAAAATGTTTTATTAAGAATTGGAGTTTTTTCTTTCTAAAAAGTAACTGTTTAAGTGTAAGAAGTTATATTTAGGTAGGGCTGCAAATTTAGATACACAAATTAAATTTACGTGATAAAAGGTAACTTTGTTGTGGATATAATATTCACTTGTGCAAGTAAGAAATCAACTTGAAATTTTTTGAGACTATTTTTCCTTTGCTATTTCAGAGAGTTTGAACACAGTTCTTAAACGTAAAAAGTTTTGCATATTATAAACTGGCAAATTTATTATGGTTGAAATAAAAATAAGTTCTAATGGTATAGAATTTAAAGTTGCATAGAAAGTCGAAATCTGATTCCAGAATTTGGATGTCAGTCGGTTTTATAATTTTGCTAGTGTGTATAAGTTATCATTTTGAAAACCAAGCTATTCTTCCTTTTCTTTTTGCCAAGTGTTACAGCAGAAATAGTTTTATAAAACATACGGTGAAAAGTATTGAAGTGCGTAAGGTAAAATTTATTTTTTATTCCTTACAGCAACCGTGCAAAGTTTAATTATTAGTAGTCAAGATTATCTAGACAGCGAAAAGTGTACACCCGAATTTCACAAGTTTCCTGGATTATAATAAACTTTTTTTTTGGAAACCAAGCCCAAAAACCAACGTCAAGGTAAAATATATAATTTTTAGTTGGATTTTTAACACTAAAAGGTCATATCATGGCACACCCGATTAGAAACGTTTTACGCTGGATAAACCCTGTGTGTATACCTTCCCTCATAAGGCAAACGCGAACGTGTGATCTTATCGAATATGAGGTAAAGCTACTCAACTTTATTTTGCGAAGTGCTTCCATTTTTCGAATCCAGACTCAGGAAAGCAACCGGCGTTTAATTGTGTTCAATAAAGAGTCTACTCGCAACGTATATGTACTGGTAGCGTTTAATATAATAATTTCTATTCTAAATATAGTAATATTTTTGTATAATTATTTCAATCAACACACTGATCCTCGTTATACAGGTAGTTTTTTATTTCAGTTAGTAACCTGGTACTGTTGTATCAGTGCTTCTGTTTATGGTCCTCTTACACTTAAGAAACAGGCTGGGTTAAAACAATTGCTAAATTTTATCCATACTGATAGTCGAAGTTTTCGACTAGGATCGTTGACTACTTTCTTACTCAAGTTATTTCTTTTTGGTGCTCCTCTGTCTATTTTTAGTGTAGGCATCTTATTCTTCATAAACTTGCTTATAATTTATAGGCCAATAGACTCGTTTCTTAAAATTGCATTACTTTTATTGTCATCCTACAATTTAATTGGCCAGTATGCTATCTCTAGTCTGCTTATATTCCAGGTTTTATTTCCATGTTATATTTCACTTTACGAAGGATCAAAACTGTTGTTAGTGCGTGTCAAATTGGAATACTCTCCAGTTGGCTGTCAGACAAACATAATTTTATACAAAAGAATGCGAATATTTGTAGGCCTTGTGAACAAGTGCACAGGAGGAATTCTCTCTGTAACTCTATTAGGAAACTTTCTTGTCATTACAGTTGTTATGTGCACAATGATAATTGTACCCAGCTTAAGAGAAACTACAACCATTGTTCAAACCCTGGCCACTATTTTCTGCATTCTAGTTATGTTTGTACTGATAGTTATCGGTTATTCATTTCCTGGCAAGTTTAACTCCAATTCGTTGGAAATCACTAGAGAATGGAAACGCAATTCATACTACAAGCATATGAGCAAGCTTGAACGTAAATGGATACAAAGTCTGCCACCAATGAAGATCGCTTTGGATAATGGCAGTTATTTTGAATCGGATAGTGTTCTGGCTCTCTTCCAATTCATTAGTGATAAAACGGCAACATTGGCTTTGTCTTTTCAATAGGTAAGTATATAAATAAACGCACAAATGTTGAAATATAAAATTGTGCATGCGATGTACCTTTAAAAAAGGTTGGGAACATTTTATTAACTATGGAATATGATTTGGAACATAATGTATGAAATGAAAAAGGATATGACTTAATGTAGCAGGAAAATGCTAATCTTTCAAAAAAGGTAATAAATTTAAGATGTGATTTACTCATGTTATACGATAACTGATTACTGTTTAAATATTAATTAATAACACTAATGTGTGGCAAATCCAAAGTAGTGAATTTATGTGTGTTTTGAAAGCTTTGAGCAGCATACGTATCATTTATAATGTCTCAAAAGGCATATTGATCTACATGTTAACATCTGTTTAATAAATCATATATTAAAGTTATTTATACAGTGTGAGTAGAAGCAATAAAGATAAGCTATACATAAGTAAAATTCTTTAGGTGAAAACATTTAAGTTCAGCATTTATGCATTACAATGTATACCTGAAAAACACTATAAAAATACAATAAAAATTTCAATTTAATATTTGTAGAAATATTGCAGTGGTGAAAAAATTATAAAGTTGTTTTATTTAAATTATTTTTTTACAACTTTTAGAAAAGTTTTTAAAGTAAGTTTTTGATTGGCTTTACCTTTTCAATGAATGAGCATATTAGTATATATATGTAAGCACTAACTATAAAATGCGGAATAACTTGGTATAGGAATAAACTTGCTAATCTTTCAAAAAAGTGTTGAATAAATGTTTCATTCATTTAAGTCTTTTACAAATATGTAGTGTAAAATTTGTAGTTCATATTTGGTATTTTGAATAAGATGTGTGGCAATTGACACGTTTTGTATATATAAGTAGCATTTATATTTAGAATGTGTCGTGATGTATACTAGTCTGTACATCAATATCTGTATAATAAATCAGGTACATATTCGAAACGCAAAATTGTATGAATAAAAGTAATATGAAATGAAATACATAAAATATTTAAGTTTTAGGTAAGAAAATTTGAAATAAGAATTTATTTATAATAAAGTACGCATGAGCTTCCTAGATTAAGGGACTGGTTTAGTATATTAAGAATATTTTTACACAGACTCGTTCAAGATAAGTTTTAGATCTTCGTTATAATTATAATAAACTCACTGTAAAATTACATAAAGTTTACTATATTATAGTGGTTGTAGTTTCTAAAATATTATTCCATAGTGGTTATTGCTATAAAAGCTAATTAAAAAACTGAACAAACATATTTCAACACGAAAAAAATTGTGTTCTTCCTAATTGTATCATCGTTATTCATGAATACGTTACATAATTAATACTTAATGCTAACATTTGTTCTTTTATGTAAGTTCTCTGTTTCAAAAATACAACAAGCTTTATATTAAGTATGGTTTACTATTTTATTCATAATAACTTGGCTGTAAACATTGTTTTAAAACATTATTAGTACAAATAGTATTCGATTGATTGAAATATTTTAAATTTATTAGGTACTGCTAGATAAATACATATGTGTCAAATATAAAACTACCATAATACGTGTAATATTTGATGAATAAAAAGTATAAAAACTTTATTTCTAACAGCCATTTTTTAAGCAGTCTCTCTGCACTTACACATGTTTTCATTATTTAAACACATTTGCATTCCGTTTAAATTGCAAGGAAAAGTAGCCTCTAATTTGAGGACTTTAACTTGTTGGAAATATTTAACAGCAATAAGCGAATTCAATGCTTGAGTTCACTTTCGCTTTTATATTTATTGTTTCAATGGTTGAACCCAATTTATTTTAACTACATGTTTTCATTGACCTTCCTGAGACGACTAATATCCATGTGGAACAGGTATGTATGATTTTCTACAAAGTCATTAAAAATAATTGCAGGTTTGTTTACTCACAGAATACATCAGTGGCCTTGATACCGTTCAACGGAATAGTTTTTAGTTGTTCAGGTGAGTAAAATGGAACAGGTATTTTTAAGTTCCGTGAATAAATAAACACAAGTAAATACTTTATTTGAAAGTCGAACAACACATACTTGCATGTTGGCTCAATCGTAATTACAATAGGAAACTTGGTTCAAGGCTAAGTCCTTCTCCAAATATCTGAAATAAACACAGTTAATCGATGACCCACTTTTATTATTTTCACCATAATCTATTGAAATGCATGCAGTTCATAAATACAAAAGTTATCTACATCTGACAATTATAAATTGACAAGGAGTGGAGTTGTTTTTTTTCTTACATTTTGTTCTACAAGTAAAAATACATATAAGCAAGTGTTTTAATAAAGAATGTAGAGTCCTCGATATTTAAAGTTCATATCAGTAAAAGAACTTGTCCAAGCAAAAAAACATTGTACAAATTTAATATGAGAGAATACCTTGTAGTAAATATAATGTTACATCAGACTATTTACATTTTGAAACATAACTGATTTTATTTGGGGCTTTACAGTTTAACTAAACGAAAGTAAAATTGGACAAGTTTACATGAGTTATTATTTTCAACATTTTTTCATAGATAAAAGGTAAAGTTGAATAAATTGTCGTACAACTCAGTTACAAGTTGTGATGTGATAAATCATGGCATGAAATTTGTGTCATCGTTATTTATATTTAACTAGCTATTGTAGACGAATGAATTAGTAAACCAGTGCCAGACATGGTATTAAACCGATTTAAAGCCATGTATAATTGTTAAAACGCTAGTAAATCTAACTAAATTCGTGTAAACTCATTAAAACCTTATAAAACATTTACACCTGTATAAAAACCGACTGTAGTTGAGGTTGGGTTTGTTACTGGATTGTTTATAGAACGGAATTAGAAGATGGAATGCAAAATACTTGGATTTGACTGAAGATTGTTTGTACCACTAACTCTGTACTATATAACCTTAGAGATGTCAAACTACCAA
>JAQFXM010004536.1:0-16916 GCA_034693345.1 Entomobrya multifasciata | reverse complement strand
ATGTTTCAAATGTCATTAAAAATATTTGGTTAGTTTACGATACGAGAAATCAGAGAATGTGAGTAAATGATCAGTTTTGAAAACTGATTTGCATAATTTAATTTTTATATAAATTTAAAACTGTTTTGTTAAGAGGTTTGAAAATCCCAACATTATCGGGAAGCATAAAAATTTGCCCACCGGGAAATTTTTTGGGTGTCCCAGGATACCGGGAAGAAAAAGTTTTTTCGAGCACTGTGACTGTTCTTCCGATTCCCGTGTCTGCTAAATCCTGTACCTTTATGCGTAGTCTGGATAATCATCCAAGATAACGTAGAAGCTGAAAATAATACAATTAAAACAGTTTTCCGAATAAATAATCGATCTGACTAAAATTATTCTGAAAAACTTAAAAATTGTTTTTTGAACGACCACACTGTGCATCTACCTTCCCTTCTGGTAGCCTCCTCCTTTTTGATTTTCTATTGGCAATATGGCAATGCAAAATGTTTGCCGTTTAATTAAAATGTTCAAAAACTTTTGCAGTCTTAACCGGAAAGGCGTTCTTCAGTCAATTTCCACTTGTTGAATATAACCGGAAACCGGAAGTAGCCTTTGCAACGATGACGTGACGACGTACGAATATTAGATGGTCTCAGCTCTTGTCTATTCCACTGGAACACTTTTCACAAAACACAATCAATATCCGAGAGGAATTAAGATGTTATTTACGCAGACCATTTTACAAGTCTTTTTTTACACTTAAACTTAGAAGTTGTTACAGAAAGTTAATCAGTCAGAAAGCTCAAGTCTGCTAAACGATGAATTATCTCTTCAATCCATTACTCAAAAGCTTCGTTTGTCTTTCGAACGTTGTAACATGTCATATTGTGTCATACAGCTTGGTCTTACTTCAACGGAACTTAAATTAAACTTTTCCCAAACAATTAAACAATTTTTTCCCAAAATGTAATTTTAACTTAAACGATAAATTAATTATATTACTTTACGATTAGAATGAATACATAGTTAACATGCTATATTATGCTATTTTGTGAAAATAGTACTGTCCAGTCCAAAGTTTCTTCATATTTGAAGCCTGAAAAGTTTTAATGCATGAGTACTTATGCAATGAAACCAAAAATCACGAAAAATGTGGCTTTTGTTTCCCACTGAGTTGAGTGTAAGTGTGAATGTTAGAAAATGTGTGTAAAACTATAATTTTTTTTATAAAATCCCATAAACAGTTTAAAATGTAAATAAATTGTTAATAATTCTTGTTTCAATTGCCACTATCATAAGAAGAATGCAAATATAAATGATCCGATTTAATGCCCCAAGCTAACTTAAATCCCTTCATTTCCAGGAACCTCCGTATTTCCAATGTCTTTTCTGAAGTAAAATGCTCAATTTCCACAAGTAGCGCCTATAAAAGTTAAATAAATAAATATTCAACATCTTTAACTATTTATCTATTTTTCCATACAATTCCTAAAAAAATATATTCATAATCCCCCACCGTAATTTCAACTTTATCGAAAGGAATCGTCCTCAAAATCTCAAACTCGGCCCCCTCCACATCCAAACTGAAAAAATCTATTTTAGTCAAATTAACCGCCTTCAACAAACAATACAACGGCATTGCCTGAACCTCAAACTGTGTCCACTCCGTGTCCACTCCCCACCTCTTCAAATCCACTGGATCTCCAATTTTCGCACTTGGCGCCCACTTCACAGGACTTGAAAAGTTCAAAACAGTCGGATATCTTGTTGGTGACAAGCAAACATCTGCAATCCAAGCTTTCCTCCTTTTCAACCTTAAATAAGGTAACGTCAATGGATTACACTCAACCAAAAGGCCCCTCCATCCCAGCCCCTTTTCTAAATACAGTGTATTCGATGCCGCCACACCATCATACGCCCCTGCCTCAATAAATGTCCCATTTTTCTTATTTAAAAATAAACTAGCAATTATCGAACTAAACCCATTTTTAAATTGTTCGTCATCCTTAACACTGGGAAGATTATAAGGTATTTTAGAAGAAGATGGCGGTGGTAGTGTCAAGTGTCGAAATAAAACAAATTTTTCCAGCACCGCACTCTCCTGTTCCAGTTGATTAAGATTTTCATAAAAATCCTCCGCCCCCGCACCATAAAATAAGTTAATTAACGACTCAGTCACATTTAACTTATCTACTTCTTCTTTAACTGCTGGCAAAGGTCCAAGGTCAAGAAACTGATAACTAGCGGTGGTACCGGTGGTGGTGTCACCAATTCGTACTGTCTTCAAGTTCCTCTGAACCCCCACCGTGAACAGCAAAAATCCAATGAAAATTACACCAAATAATGGTAACATGAGTAGAAAAACTCGATAATTAAACATAATAGCCGCTATTCTCACAGCCAACATTGTTAAAATAGTATTTTAATAGATTAAATGAATCAAGCAGTTAAAATCTCAAATTGCCCCAATTTCATCCAAAATGATCCAATCTTCGCATTTTAAATGTCTTTTATTCATGAAATGATTCAAATTTTTTAAACTGTCATTTATTTGGCCATTTAAATTACTATTATTTATGCAGCTGTGTGGCAGTAGTGGCATGACCTGACCACACACAAAAAAACCGGAAGTGAACTGGATTTGCTGTTTATTGTTCATTTTCAATCTCAAATTTCTCTCTTTATTTTTTTCCAGAAAAATTACCTCTTCCGCAGCAATCAACCAAACAAATCTTCAGTAAAAAGTACTATTTGGTATGCATACATTTAAAATGTTGGTACGCTTTACATTCATTTTCGTTCACAAAACAAAAAATTAACTGACATGCCCACACACACACATTTCCAAAAAAAATACAATAGGAACAAAAAATTACATAGCTGATTACATAATCTCATAGTTGCGTTTTGCTTGCGTTGCAGCTGTGCACACTAAACTTATTGTCACCATTTAAATATTTATTTCAATTTAAAATTAAAATGCTGCACTCGGACCATACTGAACGATTTGGTTTGGAGCTGTATTAGTTTTTTTCTTTCTTTTTTCAGTACAGGTATTCTATTTATATGAGTTAATTAAAACCATTCATAATATTTACATGCATACATGTAACTCTCTCTCTCTGTTCAAATAAACTTAATTTACAATATAAAATGGTACAATAAATATATAATAATTAGAGCTCTTATCTCCTAAACATTAATTACAAAGGTATTTTTAATTATGTACAGTTTAAATTGGCAGATCAATACAAAATAGTAACACAATAAATTGATTCTTTTAAAAAAAATTAGTAACATAATTATATATTTTAAATTATATAATTACTTTACTAAAAATTATTTTGTATTTGTTTTGAATACTTTTTAAATGAAGGCTCATCTCCAAAAACGCAACGATACTTGGATTACAAATTAATGGACGTCAACAGTCTTTATTTTGGTTTTGATGACCAAGCTTTCCTGATCATTTCGGAGCCCATCTCAGCAATCATTATCGTTGGAGCGTTGGTCTAAAAAATTATAATTCACAAAAATTATTTAAATGTTCAATGTGTTATGCATTAAAAATTAAAGCCAATTATAATTTTTCACTACACTTACATTTCCGTTACTAATTACTGGCATAACAGATGCATCAATCACCCTCACATTCGTCGTCCCAATAACCTTGAGCTCTGGATCGACCACAGCCTCCTTTGAATCCTTCTTGCCCATTGAACACGTTCCCACATGATGATAAATTGTGAGTGTCCACGCTCTGTGGAAACATTCCCAATACTCATCACTTCTAAACTTGAGATGATCACAACCTGGAAACGGAACTGGTGACAATCTCGCCCCCATCTCCTTCCCCAACACGGTACTATTCTCAATCATTTCCACAGCCCTCTTCGCCCCCTCCACAAGGACCTTCACATCATCATCGTGATCCAAGTAGTTGGCGTCAATTAATGGATACGCCTTGGGATCAGGACCAGCCAAAGTAATTTTACCCCGAGACTTGGGTCTACTCAACATGTTAATAATTGTAAGCGCATCTTTTCCCTTAACTGGATCATAAAACTTTTTCATTGTGGCCTTTGGCATGTTAAATGAATGAGCAAAGTCGAGATCCAACCGTCCATAAATCCCGTCTCCCAAAAGAAGCCATTGGATATCAGGCCATGTGTCTTCTCCAGGAGTTTTCTTGGCATAAGAGGATAACAAGAAGGCGGAAGCTTGAAGACCTGTGGACGCCACTGGACCGGTACCCTTTTCAGTAAATTCCATAACAGTTTGTGCATTAATATCACGGTCAAACAACATGGATCTTTGTTTGTCAATGAGGAAGGGTCCAATAAAACCGGAAATGTGATCTTGCATATTACGCCCAACGTTAGGATTATCAATTTTAACTTGAATTCTATTATCTTCCAAATGTTTTCTAGGTCCAATTCCAGAGTGCATGAGAACATGTGGTGACATTAGTGTTCCAGCACTAATAATAACTTCTTTGGTAGCATAAGCAATTTTTCTAACTCCATGTCTTTCATATTCCACTCCATAAGCTTGATATGGGGGCTTATCTCCTTTGAAAAGAACTCTGTAAACTTGGGAGAACTTGTAAATCTTCAAATTTGGCTTGTTCCTGATTGGTTCAATGAATGCTTTGTAGGTGCTGTGTCGTCTGCCATTCTTTTGGGTAAAGTAAATGGGTGAGAATCCTGTCAATTACCAAAAAGATTAAAGTAATTATTTACGCTGATTAAAAATTGCGTGCGTGTTAACAATTTTTTTATTAAACAAATTATTCTGCTGACCTTCAGTATATTCTGCTTGTAAATCTGTTCTCTCAAATCCTTTCTCCTCCCCAGCCTTTATCCATTCTTCACCAAGACCAATATATGGCGTGAGTGAAACACCCAAAGGTCCTCCATGACTGTGATATTTTGCTAGAAAAAAAATATTTAACCAAAAAAATTATTTAATTTGCACAAGCCTACAAAAGATCAAGAATTTTCTGGCAATTTTTTATTTATTCTTACGATTATCCCATTCTCCAAAGTAGTCCTCCGACCTTTTGAAGTACTCAAGGACGCTCTTGTAACTCCATCTGTTATCGCCAGTGATGTTAGCCCAGCTATTGAAATCTTGTGGATGTCCTCTCATGTAAATCATAAAGTTAAGGTTGCTGCTACCTCCAAGTCCCTTTCCTATAAAAAATAATATATTTATATTATAGCTCATCATTATAAAACCCGTGGTCATCTTTTTGATCACCTTGATCATCATTAACAGCCAATATTGCACAATTTTCAGTGTCAATGTCAACTTTTTAGTAATAATTTTTTTTCATAGCTCACCTCGAGGCCAGAAGCATTGCTGTACGGTACCGAAAAAAATGAATAAAAAAGAAGCAATCATTATAAAACGTTTTGTTCCACGACACGACACATTCCTTTCATTACATTCCTTTTTTGATAATAATTAACTTCCTAATTGCTACTTTACCTGATTGTTCATTCCCAAGCACGATTTCTTTTGTGGCGTAGTAAAAAATCTCCAGTCAATGTAATCATAATTGAGGACAAGAAGGGCCAAAGCTGGCACGCTACTTAAGGGACTTGCTTCACCACCTGCTTCTAAAACAAGTACTCTGTGATCTTCTGATAATCTGTTGGCTACTACGGCACCTCCTGAACCACCTCCAACTAAAATAGAAAAAAATATATGAAAGTTTAAATTAAGAAACATTTTTATTTAATTTTTTTCAAGGGTAAAAAATACCTAAAATATTTCAAACCATTCCAAATTTTTCCACTCGATTTATTTCATAAGAATTAATTTTTTTCTTCGACAAAAATGCAACTTGTTACAAAAAAAACATGCACATAATCCATTATATAAAAATTATGTAAGGTGGTTTTACCATGTTTTTGGCGATGCGATGCGATGGGGTTACCCCACAACACACTGTAGTTTTACAGAGAATTATTACCTTAAAACTAGTCAAGTAACAAATGTGACTGTGACCCTCAGAATTTAGCCATTTATTTTGGCTACCTATTTACAAACCACTATACCACCACCACCAACGTCATCAAATCATATCACCAACATTGTTTGGCTTTAGGGGTACATTTAACATAATTAACTTGTTCATTGATTTTTATCATTGAGAAAATTACGATTAATTTTATATTCGCCAAAAAAACCAAAGATTGTATATCGCGTGCATTTTAATGATTTTTTTCGTAAAAAAACTGTTTTCAAATGGACTTTTAGTATGAAATGAAAAGTGTGTCGAATTGGTGCAAAATTTCGGTGGTGTGCAATATTGTCCTTCCGAAGAAGGCAAACTAATGAATTTTATTAAATGTTTTTACAAGTTTAATTGACAAAATATCCCAAAAACGTCATCATCAATGACGTCTACTATCTTATCAGATGTCAGATATAAATCATTGCCAATTGCTAGCATTTTAACTTTAAATGTTAAACATGTACCCTTTTCTCTTATTTGTGGTTGATTTTCTCGACCTTGCCTTGCAACTTGTAATAAAGTAGAATGGATACTCAAGTTTTCATCCATGAAAAAACGGCCATGCACCCGTCATCTGCGTGCGTGTGTACATTTATTTCAATGCTAACCGCAAATAAAAAAGTGGAAAAGCGTAACTTCCGGTGTAAATCTATGGACAATTTTTTTATCAACATAAAATGATGTAAAAATCAACCTTGGAATTTGTATTTAAATTAATTAATAACAAATTGGGATAATTATTCCAAAACTTAACAATGACAGCAGAAAAAAGGACCTATTAGTTTTTAACAGTCAGTTTATCAGTCAAAATATAGAATGCATTTTCTCACAGAAATCAGCATGAGGAAAAAAGTAAAAACTTTTAAAAGAAAAACTTGAAAAATGAAAAATTCCCCCCAGTTCCAATTAAAAATAACTTTTTCATGCTTATTAAAAATCAGGTAATTACTATGATCATCACTTTATCTAAAACAATATTAACAAAAATTGTGGATTAAGTGTGCCTAAATTTGCCTAAATTTGTGCAATTTTATGCAATGTTTTTCCGGTTGGATGAAGTAGCGTGTGAGAGTGAGATATTCATTTTTTAAGCTTTGATTTTAATCTCCAAAATTTATACTTATATAACTTTAATTGGTCCACTAAGTAATTGTCCATTTTCACAAGTTTTTATCCTTGTCTACCTTTTATGACGTGCTAAAATAGGAAAGTTGGTTAATATTAGCGTGGCACTCAATTTAAAGTAGCGTGATAGTTGCAATTTATTCCCAAAAAATTATTATCATTTTTGCTAGAAAGCAGAAAGACGTGACAAGGCATTTAAACGAAATTCAGATAAACGAAAAAGGAACTTTCAACCTTTTTTATGTTCTAAAAAAATTGATACCATTTTAAAAGTTTCTTTTAAATATTCATCTGACCGGATGGTGAATCCATTTTATGTTCACTTCCAATTTGTGAATATATGTATCAGCATAACATGACGTAAGTCACGTACTCATTTTCTAGATCACTCTTCCAGAAAATAAAAACTCAACGACCCACCACCCAACTTCCAAGTTCGAGACCTGTCTCAACAGAAAATACGTTTTCCAAATTTGTTTCCTTTCCACTTGTTTGTAATTTTCCATAAAATTGTCTATTAAACTATACACAATTGGTTTGCATCCATTTAGCTACTTGCCCACATCCTTTTTAAATTAAAACTCCCCCAAACCCGTTTCTAATATAAAAACTCAGCCAAGCATTACTGCTTGATACTCTGTTACGTTAATGCAACCATATTTAAATATATTTTCGCTATTTAAACAAATCTATACCTATCTATGCATTCTTATACGATTATGTTGATAACATGTTGTTGTTCTTTGTCCTATTGATTGTATTCCATTTACTGGATTGGAGTAGTCCAGAGCACACACTTAGCAGTTTAATTTTTTCCAACGTTAACAATTTAATTGAACATCGCTTCCTAAAATGTTCACGATTCCCGATGAAAATTCACATTATTGTTTTTGTTCTTAAAAAATACATTAATTCATTCCTAATCTTTCCTTGAGAACTGAAATATAATTTTTTCTGTCATTTTTCTGAATAAAAAATCTGATCTGGGTTTAACTTGAACTTTAATACAAAATGAAAAAATTGTTGAGTTATTACGAAAAAACCTTAGCTAACATTTTCATGTTAACTCATGCGTGTCTTATCAGCATATCATCATCGTTTCCAACAATATAATGTAGTTTACTAGTGTAATAGGTAATATGATGATGATGACCTTTGGAATTTTTAATGCTAATATGTAATATGCATTTTGTATCATGATTACATACCAAAAATCTTATGTAATTTTTCTTCGAGAAGTTACTCGTCAGAAAAATATATCCCATCTCCACCACATCGCATTACAATTTTTATCATCCATAAAACCAACTTGTACTCATCTCATCCACCCCCGCAGCAGCAGCATATTACCTAAAAGATAAGCATGCGTAATTTTAAGATGAGTTTAAAGTAAATCTGCACTCAAATACCGTGACTAACATTTAACATTGAAGCAAACCAAGAAACTTTATACTACACCACCAAAAACCTGTCTAAAAAATTTGCTGCAATCTCTGAACTGAACTGAAATTAAGTAAAGTGCAATGCTTGTCATGTCACTATTCATTTCACTCAAAAAAGAATTTAATGGACTACCTTTTATTTTTATGACTTAACTTTTGAGAGGGATCATCAATGAACAGAATCATTTAATTTTTTGCAATAATGTCCAAACCAAAATATTAGACAGGCTTATAAGTAAGCGAAAGCTTGTAATGTGAAGTGCCTTGTACTCCTGTTTACATAATCGCAAAAATATTCATGTTCAATACTCATATTCCAACATCAAAGCTATTTCAATCAAGAAAAAAACCACATACATACATAAGTGTACCCTTGTAACACGGCACATGGCATTTTTACCTGTTACCCCATCATCATCACTATTTCATGAACATTCACGTCATGAATATCTCCACCCCCGCACCACACGCCAAACACAAGCATTTTCAACTTTCCTAGGAAATCTCTCGCAAGAATGAATTAAATGCTTTTGTGTGGTGGCTTTGGGCTCTTTTGGTTCTTATAACATTTTTGAAAACTAAGTTATTGTTATCACATATATTTTCATATCCTCAAAAACCACCAAACTGTCAGCCATAAAGCAATAGCTTGTGCTATAATTAAGTATTTCATTTTGAATGTCGTTGAAAAAAATTCAAGTGCAAAATTATATCCCACCACCATCACGGAAAACGATTAGGTATATTTTTATAAAAATTGCAAACTTGAAGATGATGACAAGATTTAAAAATTAAATCTCAGCGACAAAGGCGAAATACCTTCCTTATCATTTATATACTTTTTGCACAATCGCTTGCTTCTCATTGTTTCAGTTTTCAACCTTTTTAAATAATAAATTGCACTGCATTTTTTTGCAGCAAGTCGCAAAAGTTAAGTTGGGTATAAGCTTGGAATGTGTCGCAAGTTGCAAAGCATCAAATGAAAAAAAGAGCAACGGAATTTTTTCCCTCTGAGAACGCTAACTTGACTTGACTGCAATTTTAATGATAAACTGTATTGTATATAAAGTTAATATTTAAGCACGTAACAATTTCAGGTGTTCCTCAAGGACACTACTTTACGCACATATCCAATCCACTCATCATCATCATCATCACGTCCACTTCTCTGTCGAGTCGACGTCGAGAGAACGCGACCCTTTTTTAATTTTATTTAATAGGCTATCTCTTTACTTCTCTTGGACTCTGCTACTCTACGCAATCTGCGTTTTTTTTATTGTTTGATGATTTGCATACAAAAGCCAAACTCAGAACCAGGTAGTCAATAAAATAATACCCATCATAACCAACAATTTATTACTACAGTTATTATAAAGCTGAGTCACTTGTTGTTTTTTGGTCGAAAGGGATTCCTGAATGAAAACGACAATAAAAATTGAATACCGACACACTCCACACTGCACTGCCTTGTCTTCTATAGATTTTCTTTTCATTGACCCAGAGAGGAAAAAAATTGGGACTGTTTTTTTTAAAGAATGGCGATGATTATGATGATGAGGCATTACCTCACGTAAGCCATGTTAAAGTTAAGTTAAAACTACTAATTTAGCGATGGTGGTGGTGGTACTTGAGATGTATGCATGTATGTAATTTAGGTACGAAGACTAGGTGGACGTTTTTTTGGAAGATTAATTAATATTTACATCTATTGGGAGACGGAAAATGTTTGTGTCGAGGCTGTGAAAGGGTTACTATTTTGCATAGAAATATGAACGACCACGACACGACGACAACGACTAAAAAGATGACAATGGCATGATGACGATAACGTCCCAGTGAGGAGACCGAGGATATATTTTTTTATCAATGGCCCATTTAACAAGTTTTGTAAACGTGCGAGTGAGTACAAGAATAATATAATCATCATCATCTTCTGATTATGATTCATGATTTTATATTCAATATATTGCAACATACTAATTTTTTCAATCAATTCAATTTAAGCGTGATCACAGTGGATTGATTACTGATTAGCATAAGAAATTGAGAGAGGGATTAAGAAACAAAAGGGTGGTGTTTATATTTAAACGATCCATTCAAAATAGCTAATCGTAAGACTGTGTTTATGTTAAATTTAGCTTTACACTGTAATTTTGTTTGATTTACTTATTTTTTCAATAGTCTTTTTAATTTGTATTTTTTCATAGGCAATTAACATGAAAATACATCAATATTGATATTGATGGATGATTCAGCGAATAGTATTAAAGAGGGACTTCCTTGTATATAACAGTATACATAGAATTTATTATTAGGCGAGGCTATTTATTATGGATTTTGGAGACAGACTGCGGGCAATTGTTTGTTTATTAAAAAGAATTCTAAATATGGTTGATGGTCGTGGTCTAAAAATGGACTCCACAAAAAGTGCAATTGTTTGCACGGTAAAATAAGTACTATCGTGTTTTAAGTTTAAGTTTAATTGAATATTTGATGATTATGGCATCTTTAATTTTTTTGTGATTTTAAAACCTTATATTCTTTACTATGCTATTTTTTCGAATAATACATTTAACATTCTATAATAGCATATCGTAGAATTAGACTTGTTTATTGGATCTTTTATTGCAATTAATATATAAAAATGGTTTACTTACTAGAGTGTTAATTTACTGTTCCATTTTGCATGGAACCATTACACTATCTACCATTTTAGTATTTCACAAAATGATAGGACTTTATTATTTTGGCGTTAAAATATGGTTCTTTCTAAAAGTACTAGTTAAAACGGGTTTCTATTCCAGCTTTCATTTCATTTTAATTGTCGGTCTGCCAAAAAGAAAAGGTGTACTTCTTTGTTAAAAAATTGTAAATTAAAAAATATTAAAATATATGCTCCTTGTTAAAGAGCCTAATATGCCGTTTTCATCTTACTCAGAAAAGGTGCAAATTAATACTAATTCATTGAACAATTACCAATCGTAAACGGTATATATTTAATTTTTAAGATGCGTTCTACTGCTTGCTAAGTTATAAGAGTCGACCGACAGATTTTCTAAAAGAGGAAGTTTGTGTTTGTACGAACGACATATTCCTATAAAAACCACATCACGTGCTTACAAGTATTATGCATACATTTTATATTACTTAAATCATTTTTTAATACTGTTCTTGTAATAATCACACATAAGCGGAAGATTATGTTGTTTTTTATGATTACTCATAAAGCCGTCTGCTAACGACGACGAATCTGCCAAAAGACAAACACATGACTGCGTAAATAGGACTTCCTTCCTCAAAAATTAAAAAATGCAGATTTTTTTCGTTTGTTCTGCTAATTTACCTCATCAATTGAATCATACATTTATCCTGCGCTATATACTTTTTAGAATAAAATCAGCTTATCTTTTTATAACGAGTATTCGTTCAAACGTGTCAAAAATATTAAACCAATTTTATTTATAAGAAAAAACATTTTTCATACATGTATACATGCAAAAAATATACGCGCATTTTGCAAAACAGCATCTTATCTGATAAGCCTATGAAACGTGCCATGTGCCTGTGTGTAAGGCATGGCTAGTTTTTAATATTACCACAAAAGTAAACACAAAAAACAATGCAATTTAAGTTGATTTATCAATAATATTTACTGTTCTACATAATTTCATCAAAGAGCCATTTTATTTCACAAGGCGATTCAACAAAACTTGGTTTCTGTACTTCGTTTGTTACGTAACTCGTAATAAGATTAAGATTAGCAATTGGAAGCAATGTGCATTGTGCCAAAGCTATTCCATATTGCTATGAAAATTTAAGATTAAATAAATACATATCGATCGACTTTGGAATATAGGTAATTCTAGAAAATTCTTCTGGTAAAAATTCAAAGGCAACTAAACTACAAAACTATAATTTAACTCCCACGCAAGTAATTAAACAAGAAGCAAGTTTGCCTTGCCTTGCATTAAAACCTCTGTTTAAAAATGTCGCCAACAAAGTGACGTTTTCATGTTATACCTTCTAAAAAGGTTATACGTTTTATGACTACTAATTTGTTCACTATTTCATTGTTCAAATAATCCTTTCTTTTTGTTTGAAATTTGAGGGTTTTCCCATTCTTCGTCTGCAAGTTTTGTTTAAAACTATTATGCAATTTTTGTATGCACTATGCATCATTACCACCATTGCAAATTGCACTGTCATTGAACATTCACTCACGACAAATGAAAAATTCCAGTATAAAAATTCCAAGAAAAATTTCAAAGATTTACAAAAAAACGGAAATATCCATCTCAATGACTTACCAACAATAAAGTCGAATGTATCCTCGGTATCATAAAATTGAGCTTGAAATCTATCTCTCATCATGTCCAGATTGGTGTACGTCATAATGATAGTGGAAAACGTGCCCATGATTCCGAACACAAGGAGGGAGTACCAGTTGTTCAGTGGGTTCAGAGCATTTCTGAACATACCCACGGCGTCGACTGCAGGTCTTGGCGCCATTTTTACTGCTGTTTTTAGCCTCACCGGCTTTTTCGGTTATAACCTTACGAACTAACCTACTCTCTTGGAAAATTAATCCTAAAACGTAAATCTTGACTGGATATAAATCTTCCAGCACAATGGCTGGAGAAGTTCGAATTTCGTTTCTAAAACGTTTTATCCAGGAAGTCACTTACACAAAGCGACTTTTAAAAAAATGTTAGACGACGTTAAATTCGTTTTTAACCAACAAAGTTTTAGATTTGCACAGTTATTATCCATCCAGCCACTATAATTATGGTCACCACACCTTTAAATTTTTTGTGTTTAATTATCACTAAGTCATCAACAATGAACACGACAACTTAATAACAATGTAGTAATTGCTACTTGTTTCATGACTGTCGTGTCATGTATGTCCATCGTTATTTTATTTTTGTAAGGTCAACCGACACAGTAAAAAAGGACACTTTTGAGTCGGGGTTTCTCACAATAAAAAACCAATTACAGTTTATAATTGTTCTCTACTTTAATTGACCTTTTTCAGCAACAGCACACAAACAAAAACACTACTGGCTTGACTTGACTCGACTTGTGACTATATATGTTCTACTTATACGATACGACTTCCCACGACTTGTTATAAAATAAACCTTTATCCATGAACACAAAAAAAAACAAGGAATTGTAACTAACTTTTTTATATTTTTGTTACCGGTATGTAGATTGGCATTTTTTAATATAAAAAATTAAATTGCAATAGTTTGCACAAATAACACATGTACACTTTTTCATGTATCTATTTGTGGTCTAGGTAGGTCTACTCTTCCTCGCGGTCAGAGGAGAACTGATCACTGGTGACCATCTGAATTAACTGGTATATCTATAAAATCCCAGCCTTTAGACTCCAAAAACTCCAAACGTTTTAAACAAAACAACAACAATAATTCAAGATGTACTCCTGCTACTACACTGATCAGATCATCATCTTTCAAAGTAAATTGTAATTTGTTCTTTTAAATGAGGTATTATTGTAGAGTAAATGCCGTTAAATAGCACACCAATGATAATGATCGTTTATGATAAGCTAAGATACATATATGTATGCATATATTAGCTATACACACGTTCACCATCACATACATAACAAAAAAGCCAACCAGTGCGATAATGATGCTGATGATGAGAAAGAGACAAAGAGCTTCACAGAAAACTGAGCAGAATAGCGTTGCGTTTGCGTTGCAAATTGTTTAAGAATTTTTAGTGGAACCTTTTTATATGGTGAAGAGTACCAACCTACTATACAGTCTTGTCAATTAATAATGTTGTCCAATAAAATGAATAAAAAATTGGTATGCATTGTTGCAAATTGTATACAAACTATGCATGGAATATGAATATGTATTCACTACACACATTACACACACTAGATGGTAATATAACGTGTTATTTTTGGTTTGGGGATGGGATATTGTGTAATAAATTGTTATAATCTGGCAAAAATTAAAACATAATCCAAGCAACGAACCTTTTACAAAAATGAGTAGAAGATCTTCTTACATATGACAGAACAGAAAAGATAACATAGCGTGTCGAGTTGTAAGTTGTAGGAACGTTACCTTAATGCAAAAATTTTGCGTAGATTTGGATAAAAATGTTGTACTTGTTATTACAAAGGGCCTATATTGTTGAATTACATGAGGGGTATATGTATGGTCTTGAGTGTTGAGATTGTTGAATGTGTGACGTTGAGTGGGATATCCCAAAAAAATAAACGAGTTGATGATCATCAAGTCTGAGATGATGATGATGATCATGGCGATAACAGCATTTTACTACAGTACACCATCCATGTAATATGGCTGCATACGTGTTTGTGTGTGTGTGAGTAAGCTTCTGTGTTTTAATGAAAGTGAGATTATCATTTAACGAGAGTGAATGGAAGCAAAATGAAATGCATTGTTGACTTGGCTTGTCTTACCTGTTTAAAATAAAGGGTTAAACTTGTTGGATAAATGGTTTGTGGACTGTGGAGGGATGCTACCGCTGCTATTGGTCTACCAAAATATTTTTAAAAGGCAAATTTTGTTTTTGAAAAAATTGGAATTCATAAAAAAATTTAATGTGTTAGGATTGGATTATTGAATGAATTTGAATAAGTTTATATTTACAATGTTGGGTGGAAAAAATAGAGTGACGAAAGATTCTTCATCTTTTAAAAAAATTGCTTATAAATATTCATCCATTTTAACAATTTAGAAAGATGAAAAGACGGACAGACATTCACATTTTAACGTATATATGACAGGTGTAAAGCGTTACATTTAGGCTAAAAAACTGCTCCGCTCCCAACTTTTAAGGGCTTTTTAATGACTCAATTTTTGTGCCGATGGAAGAGTGAGTGAAGCTCTGTGTTATGGCATCGTAGCAGCGCATAGCGCATCATCATCAACACCAACAATGAGTAAATTACTACAATGCGTCAACAATGCAATGCATCATGCATGGTTTTGATCTTGGTCTTATTTTTTCTGTATTGTTTACTTAATTCACTTGACTGCAACATGAGTTAAGTTTATAAATGAAAGGGATACGTTTATTTGGAAAGCTTAAGACTAAAGGGCACTAATTATAACGCTTGCATATCAAATTGAAGCAGATGTACATTCTTAATAGAAAAAATGGCAGGTCTGGCAAGCAAGCGACACTTTTTTTTGAATACCTCTTCAACAAGTCCACACACAAGTCAGCCAAACAATCAAATATTTTTTATATAGGTTAATAACAAAACAAAGAGGTTAAGAGTCCAAATGACACGATGCTACCATCACCATCAGCCAGAGAGCAAGCCAAACCACATATGTCATATGATGACCATACTTGTTAAAATATAAGGCAAGGTGCCCAGCATCCGATACGAGCGATGCTCCTCTGTTGCATTTTTTTGTAAACGATTCCAATTCCAAATCCAACAATGAATAAAAAATGATTCCAACAATGGACATCTCTGTATTTTTAATTTCTTTCAATTTTATAAGGTGTTCATGTTCATCCAAATTCAAGTGAACAAAGTGTGTACACTGAACTGAACATTGAACCCTTTCTTTTTTTGACAGTAAGGTTACGTCACAAATCCATCACAAGCTAGTTCAAGCTGAGCACCTAAAACAATCAGATAAAAATATAAAGAGATTTCTTTTTTGTGAGTATGCTTGCTCTGCTGATGATGTTGATGATTATGATGATCATCATGTGCATTATCATTCATTATTATGCAAAAATCAGTAACAAAACAGCGCAGAGTGCAAAAAAGCAACATTGACTCTGAAAAATAAAAAAGTTGCACTTGAGTATTGATCAATAGCCTATCTATCTTGAATTTTTTCGCAAATGCGTTTCTGTATAAGTTGATGATGTTGATAATGTGGTTAGATTGAAGGGATACGAAAGGGTGTTAGGAAATAACAACACCAACAATTTGTTATTGTATATAAATTTTTACTACTTTAATTTAACTTCTGCCACTGGCCAAATTATAGGTAGATTATTTCAAGGTTGCTAGTTCAAAGCCCCTTTGTAACGATACAAAACAAAAGAGATTTGTACATATTCCACTCCAATTACAATAAAAAGATTTTATACCTATTTTAGCCACTATAATTAAATTGGTTTGATTATTTGTTTTTATGTACAAATCAACGAGTTTAATAGACGATTAAGGTGCGTGCGACGACTACTTAGGAGTAATACGGTTACATTATCTATCTGATAAAACTGTAATATAAACGATGAGACAATAAATACTAAATATGCCGAAATTAAACGCTTTAATTTGATTTTAATTAGTGTGTAAT
>JAQFXM010004535.1:0-16916 GCA_034693345.1 Entomobrya multifasciata | reverse complement strand
CATATTGCCCGGGAAAAGAAGGTGACTGGAGGCTTTACTGAATTGATGGAGAAATTTGACAAGGAGTGGAAGGTAATGAATAGTATTTTCTATACAAATTATGATTGCATTTTAAATCCTGGTATTTTATAGATTTACATGTGTGGATAATTGGCATTGGTAAAATTACAATTAATTTTATGTCTCTAATCGTGACAATTTATTTTTGTTATAAACTGTAAAGATGCTACCTGATCATGAGAAAGCTGAGTGGAAAAGCCGTGCGAAATCTGGTGATTGGGGAAAGCCTGGTTCTTCACGAGGAAAAGGTGGGGAACTTATGGAACGTCGGGGAGTCGTGGAACGTGAGGTAGGAACGGGACTCATGAAACGTGAGAAAAGCTCCAATGCTCCTGTTGTTGCTCCTCTTGCACCCCGAGGTCGTGGACATGGACGCGGACGTGGGCGCGGAAGTGCTGCTGCAGTAAATGTCAACGTTCACGAAGAGGATGATGAGAAGGGTTTCTATCAGAAGATTACTTTCTGAATCAGTTGATTGAATGAATTTTATACCCGCTAATGTTACGTTTGTTTAGTATTATTTCATAATTAACTGACCAAGAATTGTCTTGATGATTGATTAATTATGATTCTCATTGTGGTAGTTATAGTGTGTAGTGTGTAGCGTAAGAATTTAGATTAGGCGACATGTTAAAAATTACAATGTAAATCAAAAATTTGAATTACAAAATGTATTAGAGATGTTAGTGAACTGATGACCGAATGTGTGGGGTTAACCATTAACCCGTCGTCGCAATAGACTAAAATATTATAGTTGTAACAGTGTTCAAAAAATTGGTTCTTTAAAAATTAATAAAAACTCAATCTTCCATTGTAAATACTGGTAAACCATCAAAGAAAATATTCTAAATTTCTTTCTTCGTTGAGCGAAGCGAATTGAAGCAAATTTTTAAAACGTTTTTCGAAATTCTAAATCGTTATTGTTACTTCTCGGGCGACATTTACTCAAAACGTTTTCGCGTGTAGTGCAACGATTCGTTTTTCCTTTTAATTTAATTTCCATGTGATAACCGAAGTATGACATGAAATTATGCTACCTAATATTCAGAGGGTTAAGTGAATGATACTAGAGTGAAATTTTTAATGATTCATAAAACAACGTAAACCATGCAAAGCAACTTTTTTGTCAAACAAAACTTCCACCGTACTTTAATGGAGTCCATTTTAACGTTAATCATACTTACAATCAATTCAATAAAGAAACGTATATTTTTTGTTTATTTCATACAATTTTCTTTCCTAAATTTAACATACTTTCAACATGTATAACCAAACTGTAGCTAATATATAATTCAACTTATTCATCTAAATGTAACTAAGTCTAAAACACGTTATTTTCAATCTATAAATTCTAGAAGGAATTTTTACTAACATTTGAAAATTAAAACATTAAATGTTTTTTACAAACGATTTATGATTTACACACCATTCTGCACTAAACTACATGAAACAAAAGCTATATCACCATCAAGGCAGATGACACATAACTCATGAAATCAAATAAAAATACTAAATCTTGAAACTGTTAACTAAAAGCAGCATGAAAATCAAAAAAAAATCTTGAATGAAGTAATACATGGGTTCAGTAAGAAGTTACAACTTACAACAACAAAAATTTTAAACTAAATTAAATATAAATTTTATGTATACAGCATACACATATATTAGATTTCTCATAAAAATTAATACAGTAAGAGTATAAATGTTCTTACTACGCTACAGTTTACATATAACCAAAAAAGATGGTGGAATTCGATTGATCATGGTTTGTTTGATGTGTGTGAAGTCTTTATACTATGATTACATATGCTATTTTAGAAGATTCCAAATTATATTTCCAAAAAATCAATCGAACTACCGGGTAGAAATGGTTAGAAGCTGTTCCCCGAAAAGTTACTAGTCTGAGTCCACCTCGCGGTAATTCTTCCTGCAGAAAAAATAAAAGAAACAAAATATATGAAGTTTGCTTTTAGAAATTTCAATGAATGTTCAAACATAAAAAATTATACTCATTCCATCTTATGCTATAAATAAATTTATCAAAATAATGCAAAATACTGATAAATTATATGCTATTTGTGATAGTATGCTATTGATAAAGCGTCAAACACAAAGAGATTGGATTTTCTATAAAAAATCATTTAGCACGGTTTAAAATTTATTAAATCTTGTGATATATCTCTATACAATAACCAGTTAACTATCGTCACATAAATGTACTATAAAACTGTCAACAAAAACTACCTTAAGAATACTAATATTTTAAATCTTAACCCTACATTAAAATAATTCATTAAAATTGTATAAAATCTCATTGGTCATAATAAAACTATAATACTTGCTATTTACACAGAGCCTCATTCAATCCAACAAATCCGCATCCTTCAATCTATCTAACCTGACTTACTAATCTTATCCAATTCCATGATACGACATTCTCTAGTGAATTCGCTATTTACAATGTTTAAAATGAAAACATACATTTAAAATACAGCTGAACTGAAACAAGCAAATACAATTAATTAAAATTTGAGGTAACGATTCCATGAATCATACAAAAATAAAACAAACTCTGTCAAAATAAGAGTTTCAATTAGGATATTTGAAGATAATGCATTGCAATTAGATAATATGCAAATCAATTAATCAAAACTCCTGTCGTAATTTTTAACAAATCATGCAGACATCTTACTCTCCTCACCCATCCCGTCATGTTATGATACCTAACTGCCTAAGAATGGAATCTATGATTGGCTGACAATCTCCCCCATAACCGGCAGGTTGAAGGTAACAGAATAAAGCAAGACTTGCTACTATAAGCCCACACACAGTAACCGTTATCATAAAACATCTAAATGTACAGCAATCAGTTTGTAAAAAATACCTAGGGCTTTTGCCAACAGTCCCTGCTCCACGCTTGGAGTGCCGCATGCGGTGTTCTCCTCCATGACCTGCCACATCCACATAACGCTCAGCTTTCTTGGGTGCCTCGCGGAGTGATTTGGTGGGAGCATTCTTCAACTGAAACATAAACGAAATTTACTGAATTTAGAGATGTTAATACAAATTTATATATTTGACACGATCAAACTAGCTATGATATATGTCATGTTATTAATACCTCCTCTTTCTTCTTCTTGAACTCTTCAATAGCATCATCACAATTCAAGTTGCCAGCAGGTTCCCATGTCGCAGCATTGGCCGAATAGCCTTTCCATCTGACCCTGTATTCCTGAACCCCCCTGCGGTTGCGCTCCTCAAGGATGGAGTGTACCTGTAAACACCAAAACCAACAATGAAGTCAGACACAGTTTAACAAAAATTACTTTTATCAACATTGATCTACCAAAATCTATGAACTTACTTCATACTCTTTGTCATCCTCCTCGCTTTCACTTTCAGCCTTAGCCTTCTTAGCTGGAACCTTTCGGCCACGGGAGGATGCACGACCTTTCTTGGCTGGAGGAGTTTTCTTTGCGGCAGATTTGGGTCTACCCTTCCCCTTCTTTGCTGGTGGTTCATCTTCTTCGCTTGCAGCGTCATCAGCACTTCCGTTATTTTCTTCAATCACATCATCCTTCACTTCTTCCTCCTCACTCTCAATTACTTCAGGCTCCTTCTCAACCTTCTTGGATTTGGGAGCAGCCTTCCCCTTCTTCGACTTTGGTCCAGGACGAGCCATCTTTAAAAAACCAACGTAACAATTATCCATTAGTCATTCACTTTCACAAATTACACACACCCATCTAATCATTCCATCACACTCCACAAATTTTCTTCACAGTTATAGCACAGATTTGTAATCCTTACCTTATTAAAAGTTGTTGAGTATAGTATAACGTCAAGTTACTTAAAAATCCGTAATGCCAGCTCCTAAAATTTACACCAAAATCAAACCCAATTAACTCAACAAATTAAAAAAGCCGGCAGACACTTGTCAAACAACCAATTAAACATAATCATTTTAAAAACCCCATCAACAAAAATAATATATTACACGCACTTGCTTGACAGTCATAAAAGTAATCAGGTAGGTAATAAAAATCTTCACAAAATCTCTTCACACCACCAAAAATACAACTACCCAAAACAAATGCTAAAAATTTACTTACTCTTAAAAAAAGCCAAGTGAGGATTCCAAGGACAAGATTTTCGGCGGTTTATTGTTAGACTTATGGGTACACAACACTCAACACTGAATCCTAAGATAAAAAAGCTTTTTGAACGCTTTGCGCTAATAATGTACACTGCAGCTTTGCTACCTTCTCTTTTCCTTCTTTACCTACCTTTTCAACAATGCAGCCTAAATGGATGTTACACACTTTCTCAACAAAAAAGATGCTAACTTAGCGGTAGCCTTACACAAGCTTGTTTTTGTCATTCAAGTCAAAATACAATGTTTCGCCGTCGTCGTGTATAAAAGGTATACATAAAACTTGTACTGAAAAAGTTATCCGTTGGAAGTTTATAGAGATCGAGAGATGTGGAATTACAATTTACTATGTTAAAATGTGGTATACTGAAAAATACAGAGCAGCAATATTTTTTACGCACGATACAATACTGAACAGAAATACATTACATGAAGTATACAGGCAAGCAGAGAGACAGAAGAGCAGACCTCCCCACTTGCTTGCTTTTTTAACTTGGTCCCCTTTCTTGCTGGGTTCCTCCAGCGAAATACCAAGTTATGTTAAGTTATGCTTTTACTAGACGACTTGTTGTTGGGGATGTTTTTTACTGGGAAAATTTTGATTATGTTATGCTATTGGTTAAGAGTTCGAAGTTATATACGTTGCTGTGCTGCGGCAGTGATTGAGAATTGAGACAAAGTTGAAAAAATGAGACTTATGTGCTTTAGAAATACGACGATACGAATGTCGTGTCGGGAAAAGTTCATCAGGTCACAACAAGACTGGATTTAATTTTCATGTAAATCCCAGCAAGAATTTTGTTATGTCGGGTGAGTTGGATAAAATGGATGGTGATGGTAGAGAGTGAGCAGCATGCATGTTCGCAGGCGCATTGGGAAATCAGAAAATGTATTGGTGGGATGTGTGGTTGAATTTTGGATGCGCAGTTGAAGTAGTTCGATCTCGATCTAAAGAAAAGTTGAGTGGTGTGGCAGTTCCTGGTTGGTTGATATTTTTGGAGTAGTGAGCGGCGCTAGTAAGTTTCCTTTGTTGACGCTGTGGCGTGCCTGTTTCATGAAACTTGTATATTAGACTAAAAGACCTTCCAGAAATTTCTGTAGACTTTGGTCTGGGATGGACGGAATTGTGGTTTACTCCTCAAATATTTTATTAACTGTTCCCTAATCGGGCGCACACAGAGCATAGCTGGTCTCTAATGTGCTAACTCGTAATATCACAAAAGGAAGCACATTGTTTCGGCGCCACATTTAGTGCATAACATGCAAAATTTAAATTTGACCCTGGAAGTCTTTATGTACTAAAAAACAATTCAATTTTACTCATAAAATAAGCTGCCTGGTGATGTCGTTATAAATAAAAGACGAAAACGGTCGCAGCATAATCAACCAAAGTTACTAAACTGCAGTTAACTTTTAAAACACCAGAGTTAATGAAAACATGTCTTCTAACCAATAAATGACTTCTACGATGCATGCAAGAAAGTCTCTAATTCGTAAATGAAAAGCTATGTTCACCGTGGTTTGTGGAAATGGGTCACGACATGGAAGACAACTATCAGTCCCAGAATGTTTACAGATCTCTACATGAACTTACGGGAGACAAACATGAATACGTAAAAATTCACCAGAGACCGGGAAAGGGTACTCGGTACATCTTCCTAAACATGCGATGGCGTGCTCAGGCTTTCAAATCTCGAAATTATGATGCACAGATTGGTATGGAGGGGGTCACACTTACTTGACTTAAAAGTCGTGGAACAAATACATTGGGTAAACTACCGAGAGGTGCCCGAAAGGGTATTTAGTATCATGTCAGATTTGCCGTCACGGGTTCCATTGAGTAGTAGTAGCTCCAAAATTTGCCGGAGTCAACGGCCATATCCGATGCGAAAACTTAAAGTTAAGTGCATCGCCGCAATTTTTTATTTTACCGTGTTATTTTTGAAGCTATGATTGATATGAGTTTTATAAAAGATGAAATACAATTTCTTGATCCTTGGTTCAATTGCAAATAATACTGTTTGTCAATTACGTTTCCGCGAGTGCAAAGAACCATCGGGAACTCGTTGACCGTTGGGTACTCAAAATACTGAATACGGTGAGTTCCCCCACGATCGTTTTTGCATACAAATACATACTAAAAGCAACGTCAGAGGTGAGCAAACGCAGTGTTTTCGGAGTAATAGCTAACGGATAATTATTCTCCTATTGTTTCTTTTTACTCGAGGATACACAATGTATACTTTAGTTTAACATTAAAACATAATATTTAAAATCTAAGGAATATGAAATAAATTTTTGTGTGCGTATTGTATTGAAGGAAATTGTAGACATGGCATGAAAGTATAGCATTAAGAGACGACGTTTAAATTTCTCTCTAATGAATTAGGATTGAAGTTAAATTCCTGAAATAACTCTCGGCGGTATTTAAACGAGAATTCTTTTTAGCCTTCGTTTTCTGTCCTAGTATCAGCCACCTCTGTTCTGTTCATTTCTTTATACTATGAACTTAACATGATGCACAGCAACAAACAACAAAACTGCTGCTGCGTGCATAGTAGTTTAAATCACGAGCGAGTTTCTTAGGTTTGGGTAGGTTGATACCATTCTATGGCCAATTGTTCGAACATCAAACCATGCTTTTAGATTTTACTTTTACAACTGTTACGAACTTTTGTTAATTATAATATGCCAGGAATGCATCAAAGCCATAAATTTGTTTTAAAATGTCTCAATCTATTAAAAGTGCAATGAATCTTATGCATTTTTGAAACACTATTTGAATGAAACTTCTCCACAACATTAAAAAACCATGCATGGACTGCTGCTTAACCATCATTCTATTAGTTTATTTCTGACGATCGTAGTTTCTTTTCAAATTTCTCGAGACCTCAATTCAAGTATTTTCCGACCAATGCCTTAACCATTCAAGTTTCATTTCCATGTCGCCTGGTCACTTGGGCGTCTATTTATGCATCGACAAAATATCCGTCGACATTTGATGATTATACTGTGACTAAAAAATGTCACCAACTTTCAACTCTAGTTTAATTAATGCACAAAGATTCAGGTCATGTCATTTCGTTTAGGGTCGTATATCACTCATCATCACATAGTATTCGTGCAGTTCATGTTCATACCCTAAAAATTACATTGACTTGAAATGCAAATATTTAGCGAATTGTGACACTACATTCCGAATTTACAAAAACGTATTGTATAAACATTAAAAATTAGTTCGATTTTCCTTTTTTAAATAGTAAAATTCAAATAGCACAATAAGGTCATTCGATTGAAGTTCGTAGTTCATATTACCCCATCATCATCAATGACAGTTATGCAGATTTGAGATCATTATGGTGCTCAAAACCATTTAATTAAAAAATGTTTACCTAATCATTCTAAAAGTCAACGCTTTCTTTTACCTTTCTTCTTACAACAAACAAACATAATCTTAACTTTTACACTACGTTTAACAATGCATTGAATATTGAATTGGGAGCTATATATGCTGCCTGCATTTTTATGCACTATGCACTTGCATTTGCATTGTCATTGCAACTTGAACTTGCATTGATTTTTCCGAGAATCTCTATTTTGTTGAAAATCAAGAATCAACTACGAAACAACATCATCGCTGTAACGTGTACGCGTCCCGTACCCGTGTACCTCACCATATGACCAAAAACACAAACAAGTGGCCAGCTGTTCCCTTGTTTTTGTGGTGATATGCACCATAAATGGATTTGATTAACTAACTAAACTAACCCATAGATTTAACCCATTAACTAGCATTTCCATGATAGGAAGTTAGTTTGCTCTGTCAATAGTTAATTTCATGTGCAAAGGTATTTCATCAAACACCAAAGTGTGAAACGAGTAAAAAGTTCCACAAAAAACAAATTAGTCATCCGCATCCACTCCACACACGCAACCACATACGAAAATATTTTTAATGGATTAGATAAGAACTTGTAATAATCGTTGTCACATGTCACACGCTCTTGTTGTTGTTATGACAAATACAAAAGATTTGCATGATGACATCATCATCCTCACGTTAGCAAGGTAACCAGAGGAAGAAGAAAAGAATAGATAGACAACTACTCAAGGATAATTTTATTAACTGAATTGAAGTACATAAAAAATGATGGCAAGGCCTTTACCAATCTTGCGTGAGATTTGTTACAATAAAGTTCTCTTGATCCACCCACGCAAAACGAAATAATTTTTAGGAAAGCCTTGCATTTACAATAAAATATTTGAAGACAGAAAACAGGAAACTTGAAAAACTGACTTTATTTAACCCATTAACTTTAATGCATTGTGATAAGCTGAAGCTAGAACATTCATTCCGTGTGCACCTACCTGAATATAAAATAAACTGCAATTAGCTAATTAAGCTCTGCAAAATGTCAACCTCGTCAATGTCATTGTCGATAAGTAATAACGAACCTGGAGATTCATTGTTATATGGAGTGGATTACAGTGGGAGGGTTTGGTGCTATAACAACTCGAAGAATTCTAATAGTTGGTCTACTCTCACTACTGCTAATAGAATTGACGTGAAAGTAAGAAATGACAAGTAAATGTTTTTTTTTGAATTGTGGAAAAGTTAGTTTAAAATATAGGCACAAATTAAACTTTGTTTTTTGCATGATGTGGTTTTTCAGAGACTAGCATCGATCTCAGGAATTTTGTGGGCAATCAGTTCGGATCACCAGATTTACGTATTTGTTCCCAAACGAGATGTTCCCATTCGAGTTCGGGAAGAGCTTTATGAAAATCAGGTAAACTTGCAAAATTCAGATTAATTGTAAGCTTTAAACGAACAGCTTTTATATCAATTTAATTTTAATTTTTCAGAGGTGGAACCCTGTTGGTGGATTTTGTGATAACCTACTACCCACCGACCGTCCTCCCTTTTCAGATGAAAGTGGGCTTGAGAATCGTGACAAATCTTTTATAAACTTGCCCTCCGATTCTTGGCAGTGGGAAGGAGACTGGGTGATTGAAAATACTTTTGAGAATGAACTATTATCTCAAGATGTAAGTTTAACCACGTTTGCTACAAATTTATTTAGATTCTTAAAAAGTAGTTCAGTCTGTTTATAATGACATGATGATGTTACTAGGGCTGGACATATTCTATCGATTTCCCAGCATCATACAAACCCGAAAAATCGTGGAACTCAATGGTCAGACGTAGAAAAATATACAGATTTCGTCGCTACGCTGCTTTCAATAAATGGAACAAGATTAATTCTATTTATGAGGATCACACAAAAGTACGCAAATTAAAATACAAGATCCGAAATAATGAGTTAACTTTTGGGGTAATGTGAGACATACATATTTTTATTCAGGAACCATTCGTCGACGTAGCTGTCAGCAAGTTTGGCGTATCTAACAACACTGACGTAGTTTGCCTTTGGGCTGTTTCCGTTCTCGGTCAAATTTATTACCGTGCCAACGTAACAACTATGAACCCCGAAGGCTCTCACTGGCAACCCATCACCATACCAAAAGGTTTGGAGGCTTGCCAAGTTGCAGTTAGCGGTCAAGGTATCCCTTTCATTGTTACTTGGACAGGCTCTTTCCTTTTCCGTATCGGGCTAACACCCCACAACCTATCCGGTACCGACTGGATTGAAATCCCTGGTCCACCTGGTGGCCTTTTTCAAGTATCCGTCGGTGAAAACACAATGTGGGCCTTAACCCGTGATAAGAAATGCTGGACCTTGAAAGGCACCGTTCAGGACGTATTTAAACACTCCTCAACCGAAGCAGAATGGCTAGACATTCCGGGAAAAATAAAATGTATCTCGGTTTCCAGAAATGACCAAATTGTTATGGCTGTCAGTGATGAAGATGGTACCTTAATGTTGAGACACGGGATAACTGCAGATCAACAGCATGGCACTCAATGGAAACAAGCTTTTCACGATGTGTCTTGGGATACTTTATCCGTTTCTTCGAGAGTCTCTGAAATTTCTGATGTACTTGATGGAGGGGGAAGTGGGGACACCTCTTCTGCCTCAATTCGCCCCGATCTACCATCGCAAAGTCAGTTTAACTTGAGCACTGGATCAGAATGTGGGGATATGGTTAGCCTGTGTTGGATTGATGGTAGTTGCCTGTCAATGTTAAAGTCTCGTAATCATGATGGTGACCTGGAGGTAGGCCCATGGCGAGAAGAAATTGTCAATAGTTTACACACTTTAAAAGTTGACACGGAGAAGTACGATTATCCAAATGCTGTGGAGGCAAGCTCATCTTCATGGAGTAAATCAATAAAGGCTCGTATGACATATAAATCCAAAAAGGGTGCGGCTATCAATGGAGAACTGGAAATTTCAAATAATGATACCCTGGTATTCCATAAGGGCATGAATAACTCGTGGATTTGCTCGGTGAGGGATGTGCTCAGTATACTTTTGGACTCGGAAGCTAATCTCTCGTTTTCCCTGAGAATTAGAAATTCATTTGAAGATGGTCGTGCGGAAATAATCTCGTTTAAATTTGGGAATGAAAGGGATTGTGAGGAGTGGAGATTGGCTATTGCGGAAATTTCGCTGAAATCTCAGGAGGAATGTAAGGTGGCTAATTTATGGATAACTACAGAAGCTGGTGAGGTTCATCAATGTGGGCAAATAAATATTGCGGATACGCCATCAGAAATGGATATTATTACACCTGGACCGGGAGATAGTCTCAAGTATCAGCATCCATTGGTACGGGGATTTTTTCCTGGGAGTGAATTGAAGGTGGAAATAAAAGTTCCTCAGGAATGTCAAAGATTTGCATTTAACTTTAAAGGGAGTGAGGAATCAACAGCATTTCATTTTAATCCGAGATTTGAAGTGAGTCAGGTAGTGAGGAATACGTATGATAAGGGTGAATGGGGGGATGAGGAAAAGGATGGGGTGTTTCCTTTCAAAAAGGGGGAAGTCTACAATATCTTGTTTCAATGCACTGATACACATTGGATGACAACTGTGGTTCCTGCAAATAAGAAAACCAAGTATATTTTCAGCTATAAACATAGAATGTTGCCGAGGTTGGTTACTACGTTTACGGCGGTTGGGGATGTGAGTGTGAGTAGCATACGGTATGATCCCTCCAATCCGGAGGAAGCGGATAGAATGGAGTTTGTATCGAATCCGGTGGCAGGGCATTTTTGGAAGGTGGCTGCAGGGTCAAATGGAATGGTTTGGGGGTTGAGCTATGACATGAGTTTGTGGGTTTATTTAGTAAATTCAAAGAAGTCGGTGAAGAAACTTATGGAAAGTCAACAAAATACGATGGTGGATGAGAAGGTGTTTTACACGTATGAAAATCACAGATGGAATCCACTTTCGGGATTTACTTCTCATGGATTGCCGACAGATAGGCATAGCTGGACGGATGAAACGGGAAGAATAAATTTGGAAAAGGAGGATATCAAGTTGCCATCTAATAAGTGGGGTTGGGCGACAGATTGGGAAGTGGATTTTGATTTGAAGGAGGGAGTGGATAAGGATGGGTGGCAGTATGCTATTGACTTTCCGGCTAGTTATCATCCAAAAAGGAGGATTAATGATTTTGCGAGGAGAAGGAGATGGAAAAGGGTTTGCAAGTTTGAGACGAGTGGACCTTGGAGTTTGGTTGCGGGTGTGAAGTTGGTGGATATTTGCGTTTGGGTGAGTGAATTCATTTAATTGGAAATTTAAAAGTTTTGAGTTTCTTAAAAGAAATTTGCCTGTATTGATTTTTTGAATTGCTTTTTGTGCAGATGAATGAAGACTGTGACTGGGAAGTTCTCGGTCTCTCTCCAGACGGTGACGTGGTTGCACGTAAGGGCATAACACCAGAAAATCCCCGTGGAGAATGTTTTGAACCTTTGTCCAGTGAAAAGCCAATGGTTTCTATATCAGCTTGGTATCGTCAAAAGATTTGGGCTGTGGGGAAAGATGGATTTGCATACATAAAGTACTCTGATCACTGGCAGCTATTGGATCGACCAAAGGAATCTCCATTGAAAATTATAAGGGTTGGGCCCACTACTGTTTGGGGGCTAGGGACCAATAAGGTGTTGTACAGGAGAACCGATATGCAGCCAGTTTTTCCCGAGGGGAGGGATTGGAGTAAAGTTTGTGATGGAGTTTATGATGTAAGTTGATAAAGAAAAAAAATGCTTATTTTCTTTCCTTCACCTATGTATTCATGTCATAATTTTGTGATACAGATATCCATTTCCGGTGACGGCACACTTTGGGCCATAATCAAAAGTGGAGATAAAATGTATCAAAGGAGCGTTGCTACAAGGATGGGTTTTACGGAAAGCCATCCTAATGGTCTGGGATGGGAAATCGTTGCAGCCGGACCCTGGAAGAATATGAGTGCGGCAGGTGTGTTTTCGAGGACTTCGCAAACTTGAAACGCTGGAGAAAAAGATGAAAAAAGCTTGACTCTGGTTGTCGTTACGTTAGCAATTGTTTATGCAATTTAAAACTATTTAAACGCACAGTATAAAATACGTACACGTATTATGCATTCTATTGTATTCCTGTTTAATGTTTATCGATAATTGTTTTATAGACTAAGCTATGCACCTATTCGAAATATCCGTTATTAGCACCTCGGTGGTAGCTTCAAAATATAATATCGCTGCTGTCATTTGACTCGGCAATATCGCACAGACCTGTCTAGAATGAAGAAGGAATAACGCAAAACTACCCAAATTTGACAAAGGAATATTGCAATTTTACCAAAATTTGACAATGGAATAACGCAAATTTTGGGGCAATGTGAGATCCATACACCAAACGATTCAGAATTTTATGGCGATCATATTGGTACCCATAGTTCACATTGCCCCAAAATTTGCGTTATTCCATTGTCAAATTTGGGTAAAATTGCAATATTCCTTTGTCAAATTTGGGTAGTTTTGCGTTATTCCTTCGTCATTCTAGACAGGTCTGTGCGATATTGCCGAGTCAAATGACAGCAGCGATGTTCATTCTGAAAAGTATCCTTTGTAACTCTAGCCAGTTCATCAGGGCTATTTGAGGCAGAATATTTTACATAAACATATGAACATAAGGAAGCCACTGCTACAAAAAGCAAGACTCCTTCGCCGAACTGACGTTTCATTCTAGATTTGATCTCGGTAGAACGACCAAGACGCACATGAACATTATCATCATGATAAGAGAACCTTGTAATATTGGGTATCGGATATCGGTCTAGCTGTATGGGCTGACTGAATTCTACTTCAGAAGAAGGTACAACAACGGGAGGTAAAATATGCATTCTTTTTAGCAAAATATCCAAACGCTTTTCTATGAGGTTGAGGTTGTTTAAAATAGGGGTTAGTAACTGACATGGAACGTAACGGGTTATATTGCCCGTACATAGTTTTAATACCTGTTCATCATGATAATTATGCTTGGGTGTTACAGAGGTAGCGACTTCAATATTATATGGAATTGTATTAGAAAATGTTACCGGATTGACAGGAAGAGTGTTCGTAGCGAATCCTGTGGACACGCGATAAGGTATCTTTAACACGCGTTGTCCTTCCAACTCAATGAAGAGTACGAGAAAGATTATCCAATTCATATTTACAATCTGTTAATTATAGATTGGTATTCTGTTTTTATGATATATATACAATTTTTACAATAGGCTGATAGCAATTTCTCAAAATGCCCCAATTCTTAGTTTTAGTAGTAATGATGAGATTTGTCAATATTCATGGTCAGATAGATTTATAAAACAATTCATAGTCGAGGTTAAGTATTAGTTAATGTAATTTACTTTTTAGTTTCTTTAATTTGAAATTGTTGTGTGGATTGTATTTTGTGTTTTCTTTCACCCATCTCATAAGCAAGTTTTCTAAAACATGCAGAGACGTTAGTTCTAAAAGCTAGTTAACTTGTTTTGTATTGTCGTGTGTAAAAACCATTTGACAGAAAGAACATTTACAGTTAGGAATAAAATTCAATTCCTCCTCAGTGAGATATAATTTGATCTCATAAAACGAGGACATAGAATAAAAATATCTATGGAATAATTTTAAATGAAACTCGAAATGTTTGTATCTGATAGTGCGTGTTTTAAAATTACATTCTTCCATGTAATGTGCATAATAAGTTTGGCTAAATTGAAGATGAGGAAATGCTAATCGTTTTATAGTAATGTCAATCTTTTCTCTATCACACATTCTCCCTTTAAGCATGAACTTAATTCGCATTGCTTCTAAGAATGTGGAAAGAGAATAATCGTCACTCCTTAACACAGGAGGGTAAAATGTTTGACGATATTTATTGTTTGTGTCGTATTTGTGGTCATAAAAATAACACTTATGAACCACTGTGACATCGTCATGTTTGAGATTACATGGTACAGAAATAGGAGAAAAGTCAATCGGACATGCAACCGAATATTTGTCAGGTTTACATGGAGTTCTATCCATATTAGTACTTCAAGCTTTTATGTACAAGCAGATATGAAAGCAATAAAATAATGAATGTCTATTTTGTTTTTTACTTACAAATTGCAAAAGTATCAGGCGATGTGAGAAGTGTGTTTGTCCTCAAACACCGTCAAAACCCGAGGGATAGGCGTTTACGGATGTCACCAGTGCTTGACTACAGCCTTAATTGGCGATAGATATTTATTTAAGAAACTTCGGATATTTTATGAAAACTGATGCAAAATAAAGAGATGAAAAATGGCAAGAAAAGAGGAGTTTGTCGGTCAATTTTGTATGTATTTTAGCTTGAAGTGCAGGAGTAGAACTGACGTTCTTTTTACAAAGTTTATAAGAAAGAAGACATATCATCGTCATCATCATAACAATACATTTACAACACATACTACACTATAACATAGCGTAAGCGTACAATTACACATACTTATCAGCGTAACAAGTTATTACAATGCAGCGACAAAAAGGAATACATAGTCAGGTGAGGAAGGTGCATTCATGCACAACAGAAACACAAAAGTGGTAAAAAGGGTTAAACGTACAAATAGTCATTCTCAATACATCTGGCGCACCTGGAAGAAGTTAATCTCCCGATTAACAGAAAAACTGATAATAAGATAACATCATATAAAAGGTCATAAAGATATACATATAGCGATATACATATAAAGAAATAAGGTATTTTGCACAGTGCAGAAAATACAAGATTTGCAATTTAAAGTTTACGTAAATTGAACATCTGATGATTGCATACATTAAATCACGTACGCTTGTCCGAGTCAAGACAAGTCAGTAATGTTATTCTTACATCATATTATTTTATAAGTAACTGATAAACTACACGTGAATGCAAGTTCAGCGAAACAGCAACAAGCAACAAAAAGAAGAAGAGCGTGAGCTCAACATCTACAACACGATGAAGCGTACAGTGACAAGAACATCAAGCTAACATACTTTTTGCTCTCAGAATGAGAAACAAGTTTTCTCGCACAACTCGTAATGGTCACACATAAGTAAAGCTGACCCACGGAGATGAGAATATTTTTATATCTCATAAAACGCAGAATATTTTTATAATAGCTTATGCTACAAGGCACTGTACAATTTCTCAAAATATCTTTTCGCAAAGAGAAGCTCTTTTCGGGTACCGTATCCGCTGACAATGCGGTTTACTTATCGTTAATTTTAATTATGATAGCAGTTAAATTTTTATCAAATATTTATAGTTTTAAGATGCATTTTTCTTGAACTTGACATTAAAAGTCATAAAATTAGATAATCGCATACATTAATTAAAACTTATGTCATACATTGTATTTAGTATTATACATTATAGAATGGCACAGATTTCGTATATAAACCACGGAAGGATTTTATATCATCATCATTGATCATTCAAACTCTTTAAAAGTTATTTAACATTTTTAAACTCTGATTTTATTTTTCTTTGATAAATCCAAAAGTTGTCTAAAAACTTTGGTTGACAAAATGAAAATCATTTGTGTCATTTTAATGGTAGCAGCCATTTGCGGCGTTGCCAATAGCTATGCGCAGTTCTCACTCTTTGAGTGTACTGCGTGTACGCTTTTAAATGGTTTTTATTCGAATCTGAAGTATACGCTTTTATCGGTATCACATACTATTAAGTACGGTGACCGAGGCTATTTTTGTCTACACGACTTCGATACGCCAGGGAACTTCATCCTCCTTGTGGGGATGGAGACCCCAAGGCAGTGCCGGAACCAAACGGAAATGTTTATTCTCAATAATAATGCGTAAGTAAAACTACTATAAACTATATATATATATTTATTTTGTGTTTGATTTTGTGATTTTTTTGTGAAAAGTATAAGAATGATTATTATAACTATTTGTTAACTAAAATATTTTCTTATTTTTATGATTACAGAGACATGTTACTATCAACTCTAACAATTGTCAGGCAATTACACTTACTACATGACCATTTGGCGGTCAAAGATTGTCTCAACGACGTCCAAACGAAGTACTACTCTAATTATGACGCGGTAGCCTTATACGAACAACAGTCTCCTGAAAATATCTTGGCTGGGAACAACACGGTGCCTTTATTTAGGAGGAAGAACCAGGCTATGCTCGACGCACTCAACTTTGGAGGAGTCCACGCTAATCACACGGAAAATGGAAATCCAGTCAATTGAATCCAGAAGTCCAGTCAGAAGGAGAATCGGCAGCGAAGGTGAAGGAGAA
>JAQFXM010004534.1:0-16917 GCA_034693345.1 Entomobrya multifasciata | reverse complement strand
GGTATGTGGAAAATGTTTCTTATGCAAAGGATGCATGCATGAATGGTTGTAAATTGATTCAAGTGATTGATTGGGTGACATAATATGCATTTTGAAGTAACTGAAATTGTTTTTGTCGTCTCTAAAACTGTAGTTCGTCGACATTTGAATAGAATACATTTGAAAAAACTTGACCCTTGAATGAAATGATTATAGATTCTGCGGTTTAAATATTTAAACGGAAGCTATCAATTAGGATAATCCATCGAGATCATTTATAAGATTATCTCTGAAACACATAGCCTGATTTTTAAAAACGCGTTACACCTCGGAACATGGAACATCCCACCTTTATTTCATGCTTTTCAGTCAGGTTGTTCAAATGTGATGTCAAACTTGTTGGCTTTGAGTTTTTCTTTTAACTGCTTTGCCACCACTACCACTACCACCATCAACTGAAAAATTTGGCACGATGGCAGTTATGCTTTATTTTGTCAGTGGTTTCGTGTGGTAGAATTTTTATGGCTATTCATGGGGATAGTGAAAAGTAGTTTTTTATCTCTCCAAAAAGATTTACTTTCCAGTGTGTTTGAAGGGTGTTATGTGTTTATAAACTGAATGCATATATAATATAGATAGAATGCACATATATGTTGTATGTGTATATATTTTATTATTCTAGTTTTTTAAGCCGGATAGTTTACGTAACCCCCATAAAAAGACACGCTATTTATTTATTACTTTTAAGTTTCCAGTTCCCTCTTATGTGCTAGTTGCCTGTTGTGCCTGAATTTGACAACGCTTTTGTTTCCAGTTTCAACAAACACCAACCAACTGGACTTGGTTCGCTATATGTTACGCTAGACACCAACAGGAAACTAGAAAATTCCATTCACACAATCTCTTATTTCGCGAGATATATTTATGTGGAAAAGTGAAAGCTATAAAATTGTATGTGTCCAAAAACAATTTTTATTGTACGGTGCGCTTTCATTATAAAGCTTTGCTACATATGTCGACAGAACGAGAATGTATTGCTTCCTCTATTGTCTCTACGATATATGATTATTTTGTTAATAAAGTTTCTTTCCAGGGAAGCGGAATTTCTTTTGAATTGGGTGTAATGTATGCCGCATAATTCACGGACATTACAATAATCAGCTCATATTAGAACGGCTTGGTCGACTAACCACAGTCATTTCTCTTTTCAAACTTTTTACACTGATTTACTCATGAAAATGTCAGACAAAAAGGTGAAGAGGATAGAAAAGCTAACTATTTCTGCGTATAGCTTTCAGATACACACACACAAATACTTTTCCAAATTACCATCAGTATTTTCTCTTATTATTACGTTTTCCCCCAATAATTCGGCTAGCCTGCACGCAATAATGCGAACAATTTTCTCTTCTCTCTCTTTCTATGTTACATTCTATAGTTTCAGTAACAAACAACAAGTTGAACTGAACCGAGTCAGAGTTGACTAGAAGTTGTTGTACGTCTGTGTGGGAGCGGTTGGCTTGGCTGGCCGGCCAAAAAAGAAACTTTTAATTGCCTAACCCAAATAAAAATCTACAAAAGAATTTCCCCTAAAAAAACTTATTCTCTACTTGGTTGGTATATTGTACATCTACATTCATTCGCAGATACTACCGGTAAGCTGGTTTTCATAGAATCGCGATGGCGTAAGCAGATACTAATATTGTTGTACTAGTTTTTCCGCACACTAAATATATTCAGACGAGAGGAATAAAGTGGAAAACACTCCATTTCTGGAGAATTTATGGGAGCATTACGATCCCTTCATTTCCTCGTGTGCAAAAGTGTGCTTGAGTTGAGTGTGTGCAAGTGCAGGACATCGCTGCTATTTTGTGTACAAAGGGACAACTTTCGCCTGGCACTATAATATGATGTCTGAGCTGATAATAATAACAGTGAAAACTTTCACTCACTTGCATTCATGCTAAATTATTTCTTACATTGTCTTGTCATTTTGTATGTGTAAGTAAACCTGCATACAAGCGCGAGATTTACTTTTATTGCGGTTGCATTTTACAGAGATGAATCCCCAGCAGAGGGTATACAGTGTACCAAGAGATATTTAAGCATGATAAACGATAATGCTGTGGTTTGGTTGAATGTTAAATTTACCACATGTCACCACAGAACTACGGTGGTGCAGGATTTCATATGTATTCATGACGGCGCAAACCTGTGGTTCATGAATGATTCAAAATGGATGATGCGCCAAAAGTGATCTTGAATTTGTACATCTAATATGTTATGCAGTCTTTGATCATGTCCTGAAAAAGACACTCGCTCGATACTTTATGGGCTTTCTCCGTGTTCTTGTTTATGAATCTAGTTAAAAGCTTTTCATACTAAACCTAATTCGTTGGTTCATGTCTGGTATATGACATCCTTCATCCTTCCATGATCAATTCGAGCATAAAGAAGATTAACGTTGTTCGTCGTTCGCAAAATTTTGCATAGGGTCAACCAAGCTCTTGTTGAGATTGATTTACCACGGTATAATTTTAGCTGCATTATATGTTGTAATTTTTTGTCTAACATGTAATCACATCCTTTATTTAGCTTAACTAACTATCTTAGAAATTCTTGCTGTTTGGCAGTTGGAATTAAAGAGAAATGAAGTGGGTTTGTATTCTGTAGCCATTATATCACTTACCTTGTTTTCGAGTTCAAGTGTGTTCGCATACATGAAAATTGGTACCATCAGTAGAGCAGATATAGTCCATGCAGTGAGAGCAACCACTTTAGCAATTAGTGGTGTTCGCCATTTTGGTGCGTTAATCGGATGACAAACCGCCAAATATCTGAAAGGAAATCGAAAAAATTGTAACTGTAGATTTCAACGTTTTTTCTACAACTATTCATATTTTGCGTTTTTATTTTGAAATATCCCTGTAAAAATTATTACATACATAAGTACCCATGAAATATTTACAAATTTAACATTTTTTGGGGCATAGGCCACCCCCACTCTACTTTCTCTTTCATTTTTAGGAAAAACATGAAGCAATACGCCATTTTTTAGCAATGAAATGTCACCAAAATTGGAATATCATATCACTGTAAACATAACATACACGCTGGACACGAGCCATTTTCTTTGACACAATGACATTTGCTGGGAAAGAGAATATAAACATGCGGAAATGTATTTTCCTTCTTTGTGTACTTATTATTAAGAAACCAATTTCACATTCCCAACCAAAAACTCCCAAAAGTGGCCCATTTTCTATTATTTCGTTGGCCTGTAAACTTTTATGCAGCGATCGAATACAATTTAAAATTGATGCCTGAAGTCGTTTCAGTACCACTGCAAACATCAACATCACAAAACATATAACTATTTCACTTATTGCTTTCTACAAAAGAGAGCTAATCTTTCTGGATACAAAGGAAAACTAAACTCACAGAGGCAAAGAAAATGGAGCTCAAATGTTGTGTTTGTGTGTGATGCTCAAGTTATTATTATTAGCTGTATTTACTGTTTACCAACACACATTCCCTTTTGCTTTTTGCAATATATCTCCCTCCTAAGAATCCAACATGGAACAACAAAGAGAAAACAGCAGCATACACTTTTTATGGGTTGGTGCACTCCTCTTGTGAGTTTGAAAACACCATTGGTATGCCAAAGACTACAAAAAGTCATTCTAACTTAAAGCATTCTCATCTGGCACATGGCGATGGCGATGATGGTCGTGATTATACATATTTTTTCAGTCGTTTTTTTGTTTGTTTCCTGCTGTTGTTCTTTCTATACACAAAAATATGAGAGCACAAGGATAGGGTAAAGAATGCATAATGATGTGCCATATAACACGGTCATCGAAAACCATGCTTGGCTGCCTATACAAGTCCACATATATATTTTACGCATGGTACAATAACCAGGTAATAAACATAAAACTAGGCGGTAGTGTTGGACCCGAGAGAGGTTGGTGGTTACCACATCATCCCTGTTTGGCTTTATCTTCCTAGCAAAAAGTCAACGTACCAGGTTTTTTTCTTGCTAGAGAAAGTCTGCTGAAAAGAGAAACTGGGTGAAAAATGGAAATGAGAAAAATGCGGCTAGAGCCTCTTGAAAGTCAACCTTTTATGTTTGTACATCACAAGTCAATCTATTCCATACGTATACACACAATGTACGGCAGGTAAGCTTAAACCAATACCAAAATAGGATGTACAAGAAAGCACACGACGCGTGCGATTTTCTTATAGAAAGGTGAATGTTCAATTTTTGCTACAAGACATTTCCAAAAGTAATGTTGTATGTGCGAAATGAAAATACAGTGGAAATCTACGCACCATATCATGTCATCATACGTGTGCTCAAAAGGCAAGGTAATTTTCTTCTATGAATATTTGGATATCCCCAGAGATAACGTCTTTTGTCAATCGAAAATTACGGAATTGAGCTACAATTTTTTTTCGTGGATACTATCATCTTATATAATATGTGGTAATAAACATGGGTCATGAAATGTTATTATCATGTCGATAGATAAACAGCCATAATAGTAAAATCTGCAACATTTACTACGTACTATTACCCAAGATGGAAATCAATGTTACAGATTACGTGTGTGTCTGATTTTTTGGAGAAAGGTTGTAAAAAAGGAGAGCAAAGGCAGAAGAAGAACGGATTATTCCTAAGAATGAGATGAAAATGGTGGAAAAAATATAACTGGAAAACCCCGTATCTGAATTGTAGTTTCTCCTCCTCCTTTTTCTCTTCGTTGTATGTTTATTGTAAACAATGATGCATGTTGTTGTTCGTAAGGTTTTAAAAAACGACGTTTCTTGTGACCTAATCTTTGGACTTTTGGACCCAAATACAGATATTTGTAGTACTTTTGTATATGTCCATTAACAGTTTTCTTGTATGTTAAGCTATCTAACAAAAGAACTGGACAATGCTTCTCTACCCGAGAGTAATCTTTATGAGAGCACCCGCACCCGGTTCATGGATTATTAAGTAGGATTATCGTGGAACTAGTAAAGGAGCAGCGAATGCTTCAGGGAATCTCAACTTTTACAATAAGTAACAACAACAGTTTTGTAAGTGTGTAAACTATCCATATATAAAGGGTTGAAGCGGTCAAAGAGCAGGGTAGCGACAGACGAGATTTGAATTGTAAGATTTTGTTTGGCAACATGGACACGTTTACAGTGGAACAGGAAAAAAACAGTTATATTATCTCTGGATGCTGGTGTGTTGGTCGAAGTAATAATGGTAAGAAGTACTTTAATAAAGGAAGATAAAGAAAACGTGTGTGTGAAAGGCGAACACGAGAGAAAGGAGAAGAAATGTTCAGCAACTTGTCTTCTTGTGTGCTCCCTTTTTTATTATATTATCATGTTGGATCTCATTCCATCTCCTCATCATCTCCATGTCTGAGCTTTGGATAAAAGGGAAAAAAGTTGCCTGTGAGCAGTTGCTTATACACTGCCCAGTTTGCTGGCCTCCATTGGAATCCAGTCCAGTAGTAATTGCATCGTTTCAAGTGTACAACATCAAGGGAACAACAAGAAAAGTAAATAAAATATACAATAAAACAGATAAACCTGTGGTCAGAAATGGCAAGATTCCATTTCTTGTTTCTCTCTCAAGACATTGTCGAATATTTTCATTTTAAAATCGTAAATTAATCATGTGTTTTGAACAAATATTCAACTAACATGCATTTGACCGAGATTATCAGATTTGCTTGCTCAAAATTAATACGGGCTTTCCCCTGAACTACATAAAAATGTGCCAATTTTCATGAAAATATGATGAAGTCTTTAGTGGATAGTGATGTCGCAGACAGACATTCAGCATAGACCGACTTTTTCAGTACTGCTTTGTAAGCTTAAAGAGTACCATTCTGACACTTTTAAACAATAAAAACGGGGGTAGATATGTGAAGTGATCTTGATATGTTTCACTGATATACATGTATAAACAAACGTATAGCTAGTATGTTTTGTGTATTCTGCCTTTCACTCGTTCAGTAACTGATATAAACCTTCTGAATGACTTGACTTCATTTCACACATTACACAACAAACAACAAGTCACGGTTCTTGGTATTTAGAAATTCGTACAATAGAACAAAATTGTGTTTACTGTATAATAGAAACAAGGCAAAGCTATGAAAAAAGTTGACTGTGGTGGATAAAGTGACGGTTGTATACGTTGTTAAAAAGGACTGCTTTTATAACGTCCATAGAAAAATGAGGAATTCAGTGTTTTCTGGTTCATTGTCGTCAGCCAACCAAACAAATTAATTTTTGGTGGTATAGCAAGAGAGTTTCTAAATTATAGAGTAGTATAATCAAGAGAAATTCAAAAAATGTGAGAATTTTATAGGATAAACAGGGGTTTTACAAATGCATAAATTGGTACAATTGTATACTCACAGAACGATCAATTTTCAACAGGGGAAAAAGTAAAGTAAAGAGAGAACAATTTATAAAGAAATTACAATTAAAAACAAAATTATGGAAAAATCTAATGAATATTTTGTAACTTTTACATCTATTTGATCGAAAACAAAGCTAATTGATGACAAACTATTGTACGTGAATTTGTTCAAAATAAAATTCTATATTCTCTTTGTAGTATATTTGTATTAGTTTACGATGAAGGCTTTTGAAATAAAATGGAAAAAGGTTTAATTTGATCACTTGACAAAACTTTCCTCTGCGATTTGACTGTATACAGTAAACTGACTAATTGCGAATACTCTCTGTGAATAGTGTTATAGCGTCCTTCTGTTATAAGTTTGTAAGCTTTGAAAATAATAGCGTGGTACATTGATGACGGGGAATATAATCTTTTTTTTGTGATAAAGCACTAGAAAATCCCTATTCCATACCCAAACAAATTGTTGGTTTTACAAAGGGTGTCTGGGCGTACATCTCTTCAGATTTTGTTGGTTTTATTGTCTCCAAAGTAGACCTTTGATATTGGGATTATTGGGAATACAGGGAAAAGAAAGGACAATGGGAGTAAAAAAGCCTATCAAAAATTTATACAGTTTTCAAAGGATGAGAGTTCATGGCATTCTCTGTTTGTTCACAAGCATATTATTATGAGAACGTGGATTGTGGGATGACTTGGTCTTCTATTCTTTCACAGAAATCGTGTTAGAATATCATTATTAGCACTATAGAATGCAATGATGGGTGGGCTCACTTGACCTTTTTCGCACGTATTGGTACAAGTGCAAAGACACAGAAACGTGTCACTATCAAATATGCATCTGCAACAATTCACATTCACGTACGACTTCATCGGAACCTTCGACTCGAAGGTTACTTTCCCTGAACATTTTTATGTTTTGTTTTATTGATAATAAGACTATAGTAAACATAAATGCTGTTTAAAAATATCATCACTATCATTCATCATTGCACATGTCTGTAAGTGTCATTATTGCATAGCGTAGTGAGTCACTAATTAATCAGAAATAACTTATTACATAACTTCCTTTACTACGCTTTTTTGTTTTTATGACAAACAAATTTGTTAAGTTGGATTGGATCCCACAATACTGCATTGAATGCTGGACTGCTGTGATGTGATTCTAATTGTGCCGTGCAGTATTTTTGGTAAAAATGTGCTAAATATAAACCTTGAATGAAGTTTACTATTAATTTTTACCAATTTAAGAATTTATTTCAATGCTTCAAAAACTTCCACCCATTAGCAATTATGTACGACAATGCTGGCCTACAGGCTACATAAGTCTCATTAATTACATTCTGATTTAAGATTTAAGTCTAGCAGTTTTTGTATATATTATTGATAATGAGCAATCTCAAGGACAATAAATTTTAAATTGGTTGAGCTCCGTTTTCCTCGCCACTCAGATCATGCTTCGATTGCAGCGGTGATAGTGATGATAAGTGGTAAAATCAAAGAAACTATTGTATATAAGCCTATGGAAAAACTAAAGCAACCCGAAGCTTGTAATTAATGTATATGTACGTATGCTTGATATTCTTAGTTAATGAATATTAATTAGATTTTTATAGTATTGAATTTTAAAGGACAATGAATTACATTTAAATTAGCTGTTGAATTGTTTTAAACTTACCTGTCTGCAGACATGACGAGAAGAAACAACGAGCTGGTTATCTGGTTGATACTTGTTGTTGTAAAATACGCTTTACAGACAAAATTTCCAAATGGCCAGTATCCCAAAATAGCAGTGACGACCAGGAACGGGACGCCAATCAAAAAGCATTCATCAGCAATCGCCAAATTGACAATGTAAAGATTGGTAACAGTTTGCATTTTCGAAAAGCGGACAACAACGTAGATAACAAGGGTGTTCCCAGCCAAACCAATTAAACAAACAATTCCATACAGAATCTGCACCAACGAATGGACCCACCATGGAGGTCCTTCAAACATTCCATATGATTCCTCTACTTCCAACATTGAACCAAACATGCAAGGCCCGAAACTTGCCAAAGTTAAATTGTCGTGATCCTGCATTTCTTGTAACTTTTCATACAAGTGAGTACAGTTCACCCCATCATAGTTGGATTCCATATTGATGTTGTTCATGTAACCATTGCTCAAACCCGCATTGGTGTCATTAATGGTCTCCATCATCATGGCTCTACTTATGTCTGTCTATTCAGACAGACTTCAGATTTTTAGTTGTTCTCTTCTCGATGAGAAATGAGTAGGAGGGCTTTGGTGATAGGATGACGAAGATGAAAGCTGCTACTTCAGTTCCCAGGCAGACAGACAATGTGAGAAATTAAAAGAGTGATGATGTTTGTTCTTCTAAATGAGTTTTTCCAAAGACCCTGTACACAAAAGACAAAGACAAATAGTCTATTCTCAATATAAAATTTCCATTTTATTACATATTGTATCATTTATTTCACGTTGCTCTGTAGTATCACTACAACGCATTACAAGTGGTGGTTCTACTCATTCATTTTAATAACGGTGAGCTGATGCGAAAGCGTTGCGTAAAAAGGTAAATAGAGAGGAGGTGTAGGTGGTACTGGTATTCCCCTTTTATTGATGCAGCGCACATGTTACATGATTGTGTTAAATTATGATTGTAGGTCCAAAAGTAAATGATTTGCAATATGATACCAACAAAAGATTAACTACAGCTATATGGCATACCATTGAATATTATCGTTTAATAAAGATTTCCAGAAACTGATTCTTTTGAGGAAAAAATCTATATTATGTTTCATCATCTCAATTAATTTTACCTAACTCTAACTAAACGAAGAAAATAACCAACACAAATGTACAAGGAACAAAAATCCTGGATCATATAATGAAACGAAAGCTCACTGTAATTGTAGTTGTTGTAGGAGAGGGTCGTGTGGAGTGAACCCAACAACTTTAGTTGGATGAATGATGAATGAAAGTGGTTAGTATGAGGCATAAACATTTTATTTGGCCCGAGATGATTACTTTACTGCAAATATGCACAGCTGAAATACTACAATTGTGATTGGAGATCATAGGTTTGACCTAAGATTATGGATTCTTTTTATTTGTCGACACGAGCTTGTATTTCTGATTGCATATTTTGCAATGCAGATTAGGCGAGTAGGTATTATTCGTGATTTCTATCTTTTACGTGGTTAATTAGATTTATTGAATGCTTTCACCCAGGGTAAAAGTAAACTTAATTTAGGAATTTTTTCGAGCACACATAAATGGTAAACGTGATCATTGACCGCGGCCCCCCAATAATAAAGTACCAATAAACGACAACAGCAACACAGGAAACATTCGAATTTGATTTGTTGCATAAATCCAATCCTGTGAACTCGTCGAACATTTTGCATCTAACTACGTCGTTTGTCGATGCACATTAATTCGGGAGAAAGTGAGCATTGAATTGAAATTGGTATGCTGTACATAATATACTCTTATTCTAACATAGTTGTTGCAGACAGGCTGATAGCAGTCTATAAAAAACAAAAAGGTTAACTTTGCACTTTATGGCAACTCCCCAAAATATAATTTTCCTCCGGTGAAAGTCATACTTTCTTTGATGTCTTATACCCTGAAAATTTTCTTAGTTTTTGTTATAAAACTTTCTCCACAAGATTCTTAAGAAATCCTGGAAAATCTTAAAAATGTCTTTCCCCAGGAAAGTAACCGAATTAAACTCTATCTCACTTATTTTTAACGATCAGATTTAATCTTATACACCTCTGTACGTACAGTCTTTTACCTTTCAGATGGGAGAATAAGAAACAATAGCATAAGTCTAGGGGAACCTTTTATAAGATCAGCTAAATCCCGTTGAGAAGTTGGAAAGGTGTACTCATCATCGCGTAATATACTGTTCATAAAATATATCATTCACTATGCGCTGCGATGGATGGGGTCAGTCACTTCTTGTTACATTATGGTGACCCATTCAATTATCATCCTTCTTATATCATCGTCATTATCGCAATTGTAAGCCTACCGCAGTCGCTACCAATTAGAGTCGACTCAAGTAATTAATTTCTTCCAAATGTAAGGTTGCGTAAATAGTTTATGTATATTTCACTTTAGATTATGCATCAACACTAATAACTTGTTTTACATCAAAAACCTTACTTTGTACAAAATATATTATTTAGAGAGTTTCGAGGCTAACAATACAACAGACATACCATCTACCATGTACATAATATAACGCAAGGGGCAAAGTGATCCAGCAATTGATCCAGAAGTATGGCCCTCTCTGAACTGTGTTGTACTGCATCAGAATTTTTACTAGGAAATGATGTATAACGAATGGCACTCTGCAAATAATTTGTTTTTCGTTATTGTCATCCAAAACTTTAGCAGACTTGCCAGTAAATAGTATAGCGATGGTGAAATTCAGTAAATTCCCTGTACATGTTTAAATGTTGGATGTTGAAACATCTCAATAATATGTAAGTAACTTTACATTTTCTTTTATGCTTTCATTGCTTTTTCGACCACCCCACCCGATGCGGGTGGCTATTTAATAAAGTTATAGCTATAGAATAAGTTACATTTTGTACAATAACATTGCTTCCTTTTCGCTTCCCTGTTTCGGGACTACCGGGACGCGAATTTCCTTGCATCCTTTCCCTGCTGTTTGTATTAGTATCCTGTGACGAAGTAAAAGACGGTGCGACGACGACAACAAACTAATTCAAGACTACGACAACGAAAACAGACTATTTTGGATGTATGCGGAAATTCTACGAATACCCTGGTCCATCACATCACACTTTACACTGTACATACACACACAGCACACATGGGGAACTTTCACCAGAAGCAACAAGCAGCTTTTTTGTATGCTTGTCATCTCCTTATACCTGCTATGTAAGTACTTAATTTTTTCATCTCTGAAACTCCTGCCCTATGCTCCAACTTCCTGAGGTACCAAAAACCCGTGATTGTAAAATCTGAATACACAATTGTAGGAGTCCCCACCACCGCCCATTGAAGAATATTAAATGTCGCCTTGAACGCTGCGTGTTTTAATGGGTATGGCACACTATTTACATTTGTACGTGTAAGAAAACTTTGTTACTCAACCAACCACTCAGCAGGGAGGTATACTAACATACACAAGACAAGAACAGCAACGTTAGTGGCTAGATGCTGTGATGGTTGAAATAGCCACAGTTGGAGTTTTCATAATTATGTTCTGATATTTTTTAAATGAAAAAGAAAAGTTTAAAATTATTGCGCAATACAGTGTATCAAGTTAGACTTATGTATAGTGTACTTCATATGAAATCGTTATAGTTCGTGTGTGGGCTTTGGGTATGGAACAGATGAAAAGCTTGTCTTGACAAAGAGTGTCAACATCTCCATAACATATAACCATGAAACCGAAGCTAACGTAATATGGAAATTTTCCTTGGCATATCTTCAGCAGAGAAAAGTTGACAGAAGTTTTGTGAAATTTCATTAACTTACTACATACTAACTAGTTAGTTAATAATTGATCTCCTGAAGTGAATTTGACTTGATAGCTTGTTTTTGAAATTTGTATACTAGCCACTTTACAATGTACAAAGTCAAGCATACTAATACACTTTATATAAAGGGTAGTTATATATATAGTACATAATATAATGATTGACTTGAAAAGTTAAATTTATCTTTTGGGTTTGTAGTGGGTGGGAGTATTTGTTGCCTAGTCGAGCCGCAAACGTTTTTTGAAGGTGTGGTACCCCCAGAAGCTCAATATGTGCTTACGATACGAAAACCGCTTTGATAAAACTTGCTATTATATGCAAAGAACATATTTTAGTCCATCGGATGAGATTGATTCAAAAACGTCTTTATGCCATATCTCTTCAAAGAAAAATACAACAAGTCGTACGTATGTATTAGCTTATTGATAACTTTCACCAAGCTTATATGTAACATTTTCGATCTAACCATTACCAGATATGTTAAAGCGTAGGATACATGTGTCATGTGTGGACTTGTTATTAGATATGCCAAAGTAGACCAGGTCGTTTCAAAATCATTCAAAGATAGGTTTTTTGAGATAATTATAATTTTCATCCCGTATTACCAAATTTTTCTCCCAGACTATTCAAATTTAACATATATTTTTTGATCGTGTAATTGAAATGAAAAGTTGTCGTGTCGTGTGCTTGAAAACTGAACATCTCTGTTTTACAACCCTTGGAACAACTTCACCATTCACTTTTCCCTTTCATGTGGTTTTTATATAACGTTGTTAAATTGCTAGTTTTACAACAGCACATCATATGCCTGCCTAGATGGATATCTGATGATTCTTGTATACTCATTATCGTTTGAAGGTCAGATCACTTCAAATAGAATTCAGACATATTATACATATCCAATACCGTTCATTTGAAACTTTCCAAACAATGTCGACTGTACTGGTGAACTAGTGGTTAGGTTAGAAATCTTACGACATTCAAGGTCAGATCATCATGGTGCTTCAATAAGTTGATGATCAAACCAGCTACTTGAAAAATGTTCAATTTGATTAAAATTTTACTTATTTTAACACATGACAAATTCTATTGAAATCCCACTCAATGTGAGAGATGATGAAATCATTATAATCTATAATCTTTCACGTGCTTCCATCTGAATCATATAATCATTGACAACTTACTTGGAATTTAACCAGGCCAATATGTTATTTTGAAGTTTGCCAAACCTATTACAAGCCTAACAAACCTATCACCACCATCATTATTTTATTTTAAGCTACAACTATTGCATCTTTATTCATTTATTACCAGAAGTACTAACATTAACTTTATGGCTGACATTACAAAAGCATATTGAAAAGTACAGCACGTCGTAAATAGTAGAACTTCATAAAACATTTATGGTTGCACTGGACCTATAGCCTTCTAAAAGCTCAACTACCGATTTTATGTAGCTATCATATAATGGGGTTATATGAGACAAGTAATCTTTTATCATAACTCATTACATCCGAATTAATCATTTAATAACTTTCGTTCGTATACTCAATATTATAAATTGTGCTAAGTAAGCTAATTAAGTTAAGCTACAACTTGCTTATAGTAGATTATAAGTCATCATTCATTTTTACAAAGACTAACTTTAGATCAACAGAACAATCAATTTAACTTGGACTGCTTGTACGTGATACGTTTACAGATAAACTAGCTGAAAATCTACCACGTAAAAGAAGTGAAACTTACTACCCTCTCCTAGTATCACATAGTGTGCCTTTTAAGTGAAAATTAGTGTTAAAAGTTGGCGATGTCAAGAATCCTAATGTATTGTTTTCAAAGAAAATGCATGCTTGTGTGAGAGTGCCCTGAAGTAGTTTGCAAGTAACTCCTTCATTTTAACCACTACGCATCCTCAAAATACCTCATCGATTCATTATCACATGTCCATATTTAATGACTTAAGAAGACGCATCCATTCTATTTTTTAAACTTTATAAACTCACGTACCATTGCTTGGTCATGGTCCTTGGCAAGAACCGTGTAATCCAATGGCGACTTCAGTTTCATGAAAAACGGTATATCTTTTGTCTGTCAGTCTGTTTTCTTGAGTTTCTTGAAAAAAATTCTTGCTTTATTTCAGGTCAAAAATAACAAAAAAGCTAGTGATCGATATATATATCTAAACAAGTCAACACCTCTTCAAGTTGAAGTGAACATAATCACTAACCTAAGTTCTGGAAAAATGCTTTCGCTCCTTAAAAATACCCCAATTCCAAAAGAAAACACTAATTCTCTCTGAGCCTTTTCCTACGTCTTGCTTAACTAATTCGTTATCTAGAAAGCTTCCCGAGGACAGCGATCAATGAAAAACTCTGAAAAAAGGATATGATTCGTTTAAGAGAAAGCGTTTTCTCCTATTAAACGCATGCCACATTCTTTATCCATCGCTGACATGAAGTTTGCCCAGAGAAAAAAAAGTAAAAGGTTGGGACACTTCAGAAGTTTTATGGGAAAAGTGTTTTACCCTAGTCCCAGGTGAACCATTTGTATTATCATTAGTCGAAGTAACCTAAATACCAAACATAAGTATACTACTAAAAAGTAACCCAGATAGTTATGTATGCATGCTTATATAAATTTACTACATATTTACTATTACTACCCTACACAGTTTCCAGTTGATCGTTAATATTATTTTCAAACATATTTACCTAAAAGATATTACAACATATGTTCTGTCCGTTTATTATTATTATCGTCATTATGAATGCAGTAGGTCCATAATGGGGGTGTGGGTAATACGACAGCGAGAAAGAAATGAGTAATGCTCACACTTCCTCACATCTTTTTACGACTCATTCACGAAGGCAGAGAAAAAAGGCATAAAAACCTTATTTAGAGTCTGAATTTCAGACCTACGTGACGGTAAACCACATGAGCAAACGAGAACTGTGTTGTGTCAATCTTGAAAGGTGTTAGTTTTGTGATACTTGCGTTGCGTGAAGAAAACAAAACTAAGCGATCACCACCCACCTATCAACCATAGATCACTATGAATGAATGTATGTATTTTACTACCTATGTGGCACGATATAAATTGAAAAACTGCGACTCGCCAACAGACCAAAACCGAATCAGATATCAACAACTCTTTTAAGTTAACCATTTTTACACTATCAAACATATATACTTGTAGTATTTTAGTAATACTGTTATCATTATTTGGGTGTTAGCCAACAAAGATATATATTCGCTTTAATATAGTTTTTCTGTATACTTTTGAATATTATAGATAAGAACCAGTTGAAACTTTATAAAGAATGGATAATTTATTGCACTTGCCTTCATTCATCATCTTTGCAAACAGGTAGATTCAATTATTACAAAACTTTGTGTCCTTTACGTGTGATGTTTTACATGCTTTTTTGCAATTAAATGACTAGGGTACACACTACACTACACAACAGCTACCACAAAGTGTATACAGTATAGAATATGAGATTAACCAATTACAAGCAGTAATTTTGGCAAAAGTGGTTGCATGAATAAGGGCAATTTTCCGTGGGTTCTAAATCATATCACCGACATCTGCTAGTCTACTGTTGTTCCTTGACAAACGAAAATCCATGATAGAAATCAAGAAAAGGTAATCTTTTCTTGTTTATCGATAATGAGCACTGTAATTTTTACATATATGTATACTCTGTATACTTATATAGCTACGTTTCTTTGTACAATGATTTTGAAGACTGACTTAACTGGAGAAATTGACCCACTTGCAAACTCTTCCAGCAAAGAGGGTATTGATATTTTGGTACGCTTAGTAATATGCCGCTTTACAAGTGGAACCACTGAATAACTAAAATATGTTCATTACAGGTGAAAGTGATAGTCTATTTTCGGAAATTACCCGATTCCATGGTTCAAGTTGTAAATTGTAAAATGTAATTTAAGTTGACTATATCTTACCTTATTTATTGTTTATTTTAGAAAAAAATCAGATTGAAAAGGGGTAATCGATAATTTGCAACATAAACTAATACAAGCACAAACCGTTTCAGCGTTTTTTTTGTAAAAAATATATGTGAGAATTATAATCGTTTAGAAAGGGAATGAAAGTTAAATCATCAAATAGCCTTTGCTCTAAAATTAAAATAAGATGCCTGTCTGTCAATATTAAGTATCGATTGCGTGTACCCTTTTAAATGTTGTTTTAAAATTGGTCTAAGTCCAGTTCGTCCCCTCTTTTGTCACGAACTTTCGTAAAGCTCTTTTTCTCACACCTTTATCCAAAGAAGTGAAGAGGAAATATATTTATTTTATTTTTACTGACACTAATATGTATTTTATGAAAACAAAAGCAGCTTTCTGGCAAAGGAGCCTTTCTTTATCTTTCTACTGCTTTCTCTATAATTGCCCCAAAAGGTAAAATATTTCGGTCTTTAAATAAAATATCTTCATAAAGCAGTAGAATTTTTTCTCTCTAATTTGCTATGACTGTTTTTTATGGAAGCATAAAAGAGAAATGGTTCGATTTTAATAGGTTTAAAGGAACGCCTAATTCTCATATTTAAAAAGTTATTATATACTGTTGGCTCTTCGACAAATGGTCTACGCAGTAATTATATATGTAAATGGTTAAATGCTTCCAACTTTTCTATAGAAGAATTATTCTGTTCATTGCAGTTGCATAAGCGTAAATGCGAATATGATGATGTAAAAGTGAGACCGGAATATATATTTGGGTTATAAACTGAGCTCTCAGACAACATGAATGCAGGATGCATTCTGTGTCAACGACCACAGAGATACAGTGGCATTTATACAATGCAACTTTTGCATCTCTCTATTTATTTTATATGGATCATATAATGGTGGGTGTTTTTTGGACGATTGAACAAGCATCCATGACTATGACTGGAAATAGGAGGTAGAGAGAAAGGAAAGATAGAAGGCCTGAATGTAGTAAAT
>JAQFXM010004533.1:0-16918 GCA_034693345.1 Entomobrya multifasciata | reverse complement strand
AACAATAAGTATATGAGTATATACTCATTCACAACTTGAAAAGTATAAATTTTATGATGCTCAATCATTCAAATTTTTAATCTTCGTCCAAAATATTTTTCTGACAATCTGAAGAGTTAAAAACAATTGTGTTGTTTTGTCTCAAGTGGCAAAAATACAAAATTAGTCATTCAGCATGATCTCAATTTTACACGAATGAATGGATTCACTGCCGCTGCACCCTTGAAAAAACCATTTAGACTTACGCCTAAATGGTAATTGGTAACATAATCAAACATGTATAATAAAAATAAGCATCGATATTATTGTGAACATTGAACATGAAAAATATCGTTTTTTAATATAAAATACAAAATACTTCCAATCAAGGAGGTTAAATTAGACAATTCCTTGCTTCCAATTGCAGACAATTCAACATTATTTAATGCTATCAATTATCATCATCGTGAACTAAGTATCAAAACTTTAGTTGTTGCCCAAATAATAAAGTCGAGAAACTTCATTGCTTTCACCATCCGCACACGGTAAAAATGACCAGCTCTCAATTGCAATGGACGAAGCGCACCTAAAGCTCTTTTGAAATATTTTTTCTCGGTCTCATTCCGATATAAAATCCAATTTTCACGTTTCCTCAACGCTACAATTCTGCTACTTGAGATTTTAAACGTCATTCCAGCAACCCATAAAGCACCCATCCATGTCATTAAACATGCCACACCCAAAGCACTAATTATTGTCAACGCTTTGAGATCAAGAAGATCACTGCAGGTTATTAAGCAAACGTTGCAAATCACTATGCAGTATGACAGCACGTTTTGCAAAGGAAAAAAGATTGGACCAGTTATCTCATTAATGCCCATATTAAATAGAAATAATGCTTTATACAAAATAATGATGTCTGTAGGTCTTCTCATATTGTCATTGGTGGCATAAGTTTGATCATGTCTTTTACTTGGCCTGTAAACAAAATTTGGAGCATATGAACGATTATAAAATGGATAATCATATTAATGTAATATTTAGTGGAATGTGTAAGAATTATAGTATAATAATAGCTTATGCATACATGATTTCCTTCCCCATCGAATGAGCAACAAAAATTGGCAATAAAACAGTAAAAAGAGTGAAAACCAGGGCTGCGGCACCACCAAATGTTATAAAAATGCAGGGTATAATGTTGATGCAAAAGACAATCCTGATCCACGTTGGATCCGTAAAATAGCTTGTGGCGAATATTTTATCATTTGGATTCTCATAAAAATATGTACCAAATAGAAAAGCAAATAGAAAAATTCCAACTATGCTTGCCAATATGAGAGCATCTAGAGGCGTTTTAAACTTTGCTTTTTTGTCCCGTAGATATCGATCTGAAAATTGGATTAAAAAAAGTAATCTTGCATAAAATTTAAGTTAATAGTAATAGTTAATAGTTTGTGAAAGATTTTTATAGGTAATCAAATCAAATACCTCTGAAATCTTCGTAAAAGTACATAAATGAGTTGATAAAGTGCATTATAGTTTCTATCTGAAAGAGTGTATTGTAAAATATTATCAAGATGCATGCAACTATCATTAGAGTTCCAAAAGCGAGTGATATTGCGCTGAGATTTGGATCACTGGTGAAAAGTAGTTCTGCTGAAATTACAAAAACCAAATGAGATATATACAGATGCAAAATGAAGCCGTAAGCAAACATCCATTTCCATTGATCACTTGTTGTTGCCACTTTTCTTGTCTCACTAACCCACACCATTGGAGACAAACCGCCATATGATGTAATCTTAATTAGTGCAATGTATAATGGTAATGTTTTGTGACTCAGCATTATGGGACTGATCCACCGGCTAAGTAAAATTATTTTACGAAAAATTACTACAAGCTAACTGACAGCTAGTAGGATTTCAATGAATATAATGCAATTCTATGTGTGTGTAATTAAATCGAGTTGATATTTGCACAATTGATGCCACAGAACAAACGCGAATTTTTTGGGGAACCACAACTTGGTGAAAAAAGACATCCAAGATCAATTTAAGGTGATGACGGCAACTTGGTATGAAATGGAATGCAGAAAATCTCTTCCACGAAGTTAATTTACAACGTATTTTTAAACTCTGATTTAAATCTTGATTAAACAAGAAATAGGGTTCATATTAAAATGTTAATCGCTTCTTGACAGTTATTATTTAAGTCAACGACTACTGGAAACAGACAATTTTATTAATTGAATGGTAAAAAGAAGTGAAATCCAATGAATACCTTGTGGACGTTATTACAGTCTAAACGTTTAGTCCGCCCCGTCATTTCATTTGAAACTAAAATTATAGTACCTAAATTGATTGTACCACTAAATTCAATATATTGGATTTTAAATTTTAATAGTTTTCTAGCTTGGCACTTACAACTTGTTCAACAAATGAGACCTTTTTCATGCTATCATTTACGATGTATTTCAAACAAAAATTCAATTAGCAAATCTACTCAAAAACCCCATTTAATTCAACTAATTGGTTTATCAATATTTAATAAAAAGAACTAGTACACCTTTTACGGTACCCCGTGTTATTAAGTTGATATAACTTACAACTCTTTTAAGAGTAATTGTATAAAGACCTGAGAAATTTACATGAACAGGTCGAAGAGATTTGGCTAAAATTTTGCAGGAACGCTGTTCTTGGCGTAGCATCCATTGACTTCTTTTCCAATGGTTCACCCAAGAAAGCGTTTTCTTATGCATGAGCCCAGCAGCATGAAGAAGTACAATCCAAAGAAGTGTGCCAAACATTGAGAATACAAACAAAATGAAAGCAACATTAGGATTCAGTTTTCTGCCAAGACGAATAAGAAAGCAGTTGCAGCCAATAAAAGCGATTGTGGCTACAGATTGAAACCAGAATAGTAGGCTGTGAATACACTGATTCCCTAAATAAAAGTTCATATAAAAACTGCGATAAATTTTGAGAGCATCTCTCTTCAATCTGAGTCTATTGTGTGTTGTAGGAAATTCTTTAAATGGTGGGTCGAATGGCCTGAAAAGATACATAACAGAATTTATAAGCTCATTGGATTGGGATTATAAATGGTTTAATAAATTTTCAATGTAATAACATAACTTACCTGCATTCTCTTAAAGTTTGAAAGCATACAGAGATAGGGATCAAGTAAATATGAGCATGAAACAAGGCTGCACACAGCGTTATTGAAATTCCACATAATATTCCAAATATATGACCAACGTACGACATTTCGTCTAAAATTGTGTCTTTGAACACCCAATACGCATATAATTTAGACTCGGGAAATTCAATGAAATGAATCACTTGTCCAACTGGAATAACTAGATAAGCAGCACTGAAAAGTTGAATTATCAGATCACATTCTAGCTTCCAAGGCCTCATATGTTTTCTAACATAGGTCACTGTGAAAGAGAGAAATGCAGTTTCAGTAAAACAAATTAATTTTTAAGATGAACAAACTAGGAAAATTAAATATATTTAGTCAATGCTTACCTTCGACATAATTGTATAATTTTATCCATTCATTAATATATGCCATGTATATTTCCAAATAATGATACAAATTTCCATATAGCATTACCGCCATTAAACCACCCATAATGTAAACGTATCGTATAAGAATGTCTTCGAGACCAATTAAGTGATGCCCATGTACTTTTAAATCATGAGTAATAGCAAACGCCAAATATGAGATGTACGTTAGCAAAATTATTACTAAACAGAACATTCGAGACTTTCCCTGCCAAGATTCAATGATTTTGCTTTCCTTTTGGGACCACTGGAATGGCAAACTCATTGTTACTTTACCTATATATAATGTCAATTGGAAATGTTTCCAAGAATATGAAAACATATTTTAATTTAATGACTGAACCACCTTTATTAGGCGATTGGTCTGCCAATATTAGAAAATTTTGTTGTCGGTTATTTCGAAAACATCTTTTGATAGTCTGTAGAACAGAAATATTTAAAAAACAATAAAAACCGTTGAACAACAAATTTGTTGTGAAAAATTTACATGGAAGTTAATGCATATTAAAAATGAACAATCAGATGCATCTTAAAAGAAGGTCAGTTAATTGAATTTGATTTCGATGAAAAACAACAGAGGAGAGGTCATTTTGTAACTTTTGAAAAAATGCTATTATACCAATTTCGTGAATTATTAAAGTTCAATGAAAACATATAGTACAGAAAACATACTGACAGAGTTTTGAATCGACCGTGGAAAATTGAAAACAGTTATTCAAATCAATCTGACATGAATTTAATCTCAAGTTAGTAATTCTATATGTTCTGAAAAACTTTGTTATATAATTATCCAACAATGTAAATGTCAACAGTTCACTAAATTGGTTTGAACGAACGACAGCTTAGTAGCGCGCCAAGTAAGGTGTAATAAAAAACATTTATGATATGCCAGAACAAGAGGGATTTCGGAGTGGACATACTTATTAGGTAGACAGAACAGGAAATAGTTTGTCTTTGTTTAGTAATTCTGTGTCGACACGGAATACATATATGATATGATAAGACTAGTACGCCTATATTTGTAACAGTTATTAAAGTCTTTGTAGATCTAGTTGATAATACTTTAGAAAAAAACATGTAGAAATTATTTTCATTTGAGGGTCAAATATATGGGGCCTTTGTTTGCAAAGCTTTATTATAAACCAAAATGTGCCAAAAATAAATACCTAAATACTTTCATTTCGTTATGATTTCGATTTATTTATTTCAAGATATGTGAATAATTGATCAAATTATAATTTAACTTAATTTATAGAAACACTTGTGAAAGCATGCAAATAGCTCTTTATAAGCTTTAATCAAAATTTGGATGGGGTAACGTGAGATTCAATACACAAAAAACATGCATATCTCACATGTACATGAAAACCTTGAATTAAAACTATTGCAGGTTTTTATAGCCAATTTAAAATAGATATACAATTTTTATTACTAACTATCTATGCTGCTTCATATACAGGAGACCTTTCATTGTACCCCACGTCACAAAATTTAGAAACTTGAGTACTTTTATCAATGTCAAAATGAAACAGTTAGAGCACACAACTGCAGCTGGTCTAAATGATTTGATAACTCTTTTGTAGTATTTACTATTCTTGTTCCTTGATAACCAATTACTCCGCTTCCATAAATCAATCCATCGCTTGGTTGCCTTAAATAGAAATCCAGCCGAGTACAACGCAATAATCCAAAACATCATTGTCGCAAGGGATAGACACATCAATAAACTGTTAGTTTTCCAACTTAAACTTTCTCGTAACTGTAACAAGGCCACGTTACATGCAACAATGGCATAGCTTACTAAATGTTGAATCAGTAATAAATAGCGACTAAACATTTCATTTGCTCTATCAGTCAGTATTTTTAAAGTTTTGTATACAAGAATCATGGTATCAAGTTGTCTCAAATCATTTTTCGTTTTAAATCTATGATTCCATGGGCCAAAAATTGGTTTACATTCTTTTAAAACTTGGAAAAGTAAAGCTGCTGGAATTAATTGAATGAAAATACTGAATAGAATGACACTAGTGTTTGCAACTACCAAGAAAGTAACCAAAATGACATGCGTAGTAAATACCACAGTTTCAAATGTTTCGGAAATGTTCAGACTCATGAATAGTCGAAATGTGTACATTTTATTGTTTGCGAACTCCAAGAAATGAATCACTTGTAGTGTAGGAATTATAGTATACATTGAAGCAGTACAGCAACGAATGGTAAACTCACAATCATTTTTCCACGATTTTTTGCATTCGTTTCGTATAAAGGAATCTGTTTTAAAATTACAAAGAGAATCGATTAGTTTATTCAATTGGATTTTTTAGTTACTTACCTCTATGCTTAATTTGAAATTTCTTTAACATACTTCCGTAATATCTGTAGACGTATACCCAAGCATTGACAAAATGAATGAAATCATCTGGCCGACGAAAGATGTTCCACAACAAAACCAAAATGATCGATAAAATGGCTATTACAACTGATCGAAAAATAGCGTCACCAGTGATTTCAGCGCTTTTGTGAAGGTATGGCAGATCAGTGTACACGCCATATCCAATATATACTATTAAGAAAATCAGCGAAGATAGAATTAAAAAGGATTTTGATTTTCCATATGGATGCACAATAAAATGCTCTTTGTCTTTGGAAAGTACAAAAGGAATAGCAAAAAAGAATTGGCCTACAGAAATATTCAATTTTAAATATTTCCAAGTTAAATTAGATATCATTTCGAAAAATCAAAGAAACAAAGTTGTGCTGTGTGAAATAAAACGAGACAACTAAACTGTAATTTGTGATGTACAAATAAATGTTATAATCAGTCATTTCCACAGGTATAATTTAGAGCTATGCAAAACTTTTGAAAATTGGTTTACTCCATTTTTGACTTGACAAAAAGCATCAGATTATCATCATAAGTAAGAATGATAGCTTTATTATCATACGTAATGATGATAAAGGGTTTATTTGTCAATTTTCACAAATAAAACTTATGCACGACTTCAACTTTTTTTTGTTGCATAAAGCTAAATTAGGCCAAAATTTACCAAAACATTTTAAGTGATGTCATTTTTATCAATTATAGACGTTTATAATGATTGTATCAAAACACTAGTTTAAAATAAAATTCCAACTTTTAATAATATTTGATTTGTCTGTTATTCAGTATTGAGTACTAAAAAATGGATACATGTTTTCGAATGTCTGAATTTTAACAAGTTGCTTTGTGCAATAAGTCTTATGATCGAAATCGAATAAAATCAATTTCTAAATTTTGATTATCAACAAATTTACATTGCTTCTTTATTTGAATTACTATTAAAATTAGTTATTATATCATCTTCTTGTGTATTTAGAGCTGGTAAATCAAGTAAACTTACTGTTTCAACGTCAAGCGAATAGTTTGATCGTTCACCAGTGATGTTAGGAGACTTGCAAAAGTATCGGCCATAAGCAAAGAGCATAAGGAATGAGCACACGGTGAGGATAATGAAAAATACGTACAGGGATAAAATCACATTTTGATAGAACGACCTCAGGCTGCGATAGCACCCCTAAATTAATAGAAAGCACACATATTGCAAATTTTTAGGCATTGCATTGTATTTTCTATCTTTGAAATCGTGCAGTGATATTTTCTTGTAGAAAACTCACATTAGAATGAATATTTTGGCTACTACTGTTATCGAATCGAAATGTTTGGTTATTGGCACTATCACATTTTTGTTCAATAGTTAAAGCATCATTTCCAGCAGCCGTAACTAATAATTGTTCCAACCAATCAGTTCCATTTCCAGTTTTGTCACACCTCTTGGTATCCACCCGCGCCTGGTCCAAGTTTTCTGTTGAGGTACCACTGGAATCTTTGTTAATGCAGCATGATAGTGGAACATCCAACTTTTCACTTTTGCATTGTTGAGGAGGCAGGGATCTATACCATTCCCGATAATCTTGTGGTCCATTTAAACCGCAACACTTCTGTTGAATTGAATATGTCAGACAGGCTTTAAAAAAAATCATACTTGTGGATACCTTTTGCATGCCGAGATTTGTAAAGTTTTGCTTGATAAACCATACCGCTTCGGTTTCCGTTAATGTCAACCTGCAAATGTTGAATATCTTTTGTAGTCTCAAGAAATTACTCAATTTATCTACATACATAGTTTGTGGGGCAAAACTACATTTCTATTACTAACCAGTGAGGTACACGGCCTTGATCTCTTAAATTTGTTAGAACCATTTCTGTTGTAATTTCTACGCTTGGAATGGAGTTCGCAGTCTGTTTGGATGTAAGCTGGGCTCCCCAGATTGAAACGCCTGGACTTATGATTATAATGCAGAGCATGTACTGCGTATTTCATTTTAAAAAAGTTAGATTAAACTGCAAGATGAATTATGTATTACCAATTTAGACATTTCTACACATGCACTTTGAACTCACCAAACCTGCGCAACAGATATGATGAACATCACATTTCAAGAAGAGGCATCCTGTGAATGCCAAAACAATATTTGCAATACACGCTACGTTCATGACATACAGTGCTAACTTGAGTCTGTCGTCCACGATGGCATGTTCGTGTACAAATTTTTGCGTTCCAATCAGAAATGAAAAACAAAGTATCTGGAAATTTTCAAATGTAGGAGCTCATTCATTATACTTGTTTGCTTGCTTTGTAAATGTAGTTAAAACACGTCTTACCCAAGTAAACCAAAAAATAAAACAAGATGCCCTGAAAAACGATGACATGATGTCAAGAGATATTGTATGAATGTGTTATATTACGATTTGTAGAGCTGTCTTAATGTATATTTTAAATTTTCGTTGAAATTTGAAGTTTCCCGACATAAGTACAGCTACAAAAAATGTACAAGTCGTCACAGTCGTCATTGGATATGATGGACAGTTAGTTATCCTCACTCTTTAAACTGAAAATGAACGGTTGATTTTGTAGTGTGAATACAGGGTTTACATTTCAAAACATGTCCGATAACTCAAACTTTCCATTTAAAAAATCGATATTTTTATCGCATGGTATCGAATGATGTGAATGGATTTTTGGGGCATATTGATACTCAGAAGATATTGTAATTAATCATACATCAAGACATCAATCATAATAATGTTGTATTTACTATAATTTAATTGTTTTATTTTTGACTAAAAACTTGTTTGTGAAATGTGAATAAAAACCTTCATTTATGAAAAATAATGTTGTATACACGGGGAAATTATCAAACGATAAAACGTAGAGTGCATACTCGTCATTCATTTTATTTTGCAAAATATTGTGTCATTCAAAATCGTACCAATTTGCAATTTTTTAAAGATCAGTTAGCTAACATGTTTACAAAGATATTGTATATTATGCAATTGGACCAAATAAACGAATCGATCACAGAATCATTTTTTGTGGATTGTAAGTTCCAAAAATCCAAACGGTGGAGTACCAGCGGATTGTCTGATTACACTAGTAAATTCAGCGGTGTCACATAACGCAACATATTTTTCAATTTCACTGATCTGAGTAGACATACTATCATGTGCCCCGCCCGCCACTGCTAACTGCCTTGCCATCATCATATCTACTTTGAGGTCCCTTAATTTGGGCATAGACAAGAGGTCTTGAAACGTTTCCAAATCGATGTTGGCTTTGTTATTAGCGTCTTGCGGCTGCGGAGCCTCACCATTAATTTCCAGCTTTTCGACTGTCTCCTCCTTCGGAAGAACAATTTGGAACCAGAAAGATCTCAACTCTTCAAGATTGTCGATGATCCAGCGTATTTGGTTGTTAGTGAGGATCACTTGTTGGTGGGGTGGGCAAGGAACATCGTCTTTGCTATACTTCAAATGAAGGCTTTCAATCTGCTTTGGTAATTGTTCTAGATTACCGAACTGAAGAGATAGTCGCTCTAGATTTCCAATCTGAAGAGGTGCCTGAGAGGCTCGCCTTGCGTGGTTACCTGTCTCATTTTCGGCATTCAAAAGTAACCAGAGAGTTTTCAAATGCCTACATATTCCAAAAACCGCAAGGTCCACCACGCCGTTATTTTGTAGCTTAAATGTAATTGTAATTTTGGCAGTTGACAGTAAACTCAGATTGTTTGGAAGTCGCTCTGCTAATCGGTCAAGCCAATAGTGTGAAAGTTGTTCCATAATAATTACCTCCTTCAGATTCTTCTGACATCTCATCAAATCTGTTTCTGAGATCAGAATTGAAATACCAACCTTATTTTACATTTAGAGCATTGGAAGCAAAATAATAAAACCAAAGTTATGTATAAGTTGTGTTTATTTTACCAAATCCTCCACTAGAACCACCACTAATCCCATACTTGATATTTATTCGTTCCAAAGCTAGGTCACCAAAAGATTTTAAGTGCACTTGCCACTCATCCCTTTGAGCTTGAGTGTACCTGAAGGCAAGTGTACCGTTTGCCCAATGCACCCATTCCATAAATTTGTTTGTTCGTATGACCTCAATGTCTTTTAGAGTACGCATGTATTTAACAATAAGTCTTGAAACCATTGATGAATGCGCAATACGGGACATTGGTGTGAATGTGAAACTTAAACTTGGGTTTTCGAGTTCATTCGGGACACCATTCAACGCATCAAAGCAGAGCTTCAAAGACTCCAGTGATGGCATCTCAACTCTGCTGTCAGGTGCCGACAAATATTCCAATACTTGGCTATCATTATGCCGCGGACCCCTGGTATATCCAATCTGAAGTAATGGATGAAAACGTTAGTTTAACGATGAATCTTAAGTGAAGGACAAGAACAAGGTACGCTTACGGATAATTCGCGCAACGAGCTGAATGACAGCTTCGTTTCCAAGAAAGGTCGCAGCGTATCAATTCCGCAATCTTGGAATACCAATGTTTTCACGGAATCAACAGCAAGCTCCATCATTTTGGGAATCACATCAGGTGCAATGTCTTTACCAGTAAACTGAATTTGTTCCGCACTGCTAAATAAGAGTCCAATACCACTTGTTGATGACATGATTTCATTCCCCTTTCCACTGAAATCATGGATGTCAAGACAAGATATTATTTCCTCAGACTGTGTTGCAAACTTCTGAGTTTCGTCGGTGAGATGACAAGCGAATTGAATTTTCGGGCATGCATAATACACCAAATCTTTCCAGGTTTTGCAGACAATGCGAACATTTCGGATACTCTCCACATCCAAATACGTGAATATATCCCCGAATACCTGGCACATAATGCGAACAATTTAGTAAACTTTAAGCCACAAAATTGTCGACAGGCTATCTTACAAATTGCGAAACTTTGTACCTCGTTTGGAAGACGAACATCAGTTATTTCAGCCATTGTGGTGAGAGCTATGATTCATATAACCAGTTTAAACAGTAGTAGTAAATAAAATTACGTTAGCTTTAAAATGTAAAATCCTCTCTTTCATACAAAATATCAATGGAAAAATTATGGAATGAATTGAGATCCTTCCTTTCCAGACTGTATTCGCTGGTATTCACAGTCATATCGAAATCATAAGCAAAACGAAAGTATGGTAACGAAATTTTAATATGCACTTTACAATTATTCCTATCGATCTACGCTTTCAAAAGACAAAATGTGGGGATTCTATTGTCCTCTGATCTGGCTGGATCTGGCTGACGTGGACGTCCATGTGTTTTGGGGCGATGTGATACTCAGAAGATATTGTTGTAATTAACAAACTTTATTTACAACTTTCACGAGCATTTTTACAACAATTGGGTTTTTAACATAAGTATGAAGAATAAGTATAAGTATTATAATTAAGGCAGTGCAATTGTCTCCCCCATTTTTTTACAAGGTCACCAGGAAATTTACACTTGTTTATTCCTGAAAAAAATAATTATACGCCATTGTCTCCCCCAATGCTAGGTTTACTAACAAACTTTGCATTATCTTTGAATGCATCTAAAAGGTAGTATGTGTACGTGCGTACATAATTGTATTACTGCTTGCTTGCATTTTACTTTTATGTGACAAACTGAATTTGTCATACTGGGTATGTTAGTTGATTTCCAGCAAAGGAACCGTAAAGACACGCAGATAGAAGCAACTTGGAAGATGACAGACAGTGATTCAGATTTTAAATTGCGATCCTCTTATTTTAACTGGAAAACGACGTTTGAAATGGAAGGAAATCAACATTTCAGAAGAGGAATTAAAACGCCAGTGGAGACGCAAAGACCCTCGAAGGCAAAAAATAGCGAACGGACCGTGGAATGCCCATGGAACAAAATGTCAATCAAAACTGAGCAAAAAGCTTTTACCAAACACAATTGGTCTGGCTACAACGCTAGATAAGTTAGTTTACCTGATGAGGCTACTACTGGTGGATTTGGGATTCCAATAAATAATTATGGGGCAAACAATGGCATCTAATTTATTTTTGTCGGAATAATTTTTCAAAAAAATGGGGGAAACCCTGGCATTTAAGACGCATCAAAACGATATTCCCTAAAAGCTTTACCTGCTGGGTTAAATAACGTTGGTCCTTGCCCTTGCGAAGGGGCTCCTGCTCCCGCATTTCCAGACTGCGCATACATCAAAAGTCCTGGCGTTTGCTGAGATGTGGGCGGCGTTAACTGCGATATGAAGTAATACAATTTAATAATTAATTGTTGCTAAGGCGTACATGATAGTTAGAAAAAATATTTACCTTAGACTTAGCCATTATTGGAGGTGGGTCATTCCATCCGCTAGCCGCATTTGATATTGGAGGCCTCGGGAAAGAAGAGTCACCGTGAGGAGGTTCGTAAGGCTTTGGTGGAGCCATTTCAGCAGAGGCTACGTAAAAATAAGTAATTATGTTATTGTCTTTGAGTCTCCACTTCAGTAGAAATTACTGTAGACAAACTTACTGTTTGGATTGTAAAATGAAGGTGGAGGTCCAACTGGAGCTGGTCCTGGTGGTTTTGGTGGTAAACCTGTTGTATTCATGTTGCCAGGAGGTGTGTACATGAGGGGGCCAGTTGTCTGTGGAGCTGGTGGACTATATTGAGAATGTGCTCCATATCCAGGGGCAGTTGAATTATAAGCTGGAATCGAAGGCGGATGAACAGGTCCAGTAAGATTACTAAAATCTGTTGGCTGATACATATCTGAGCTCCGATTAACTGGAGCAGTAGAGGGATGTGAAGGGCGTTTGTGTAATGCCCTGTAACCGGACGACGATTCAGAAGATTGTCTACTGCGAGCAGCAATTTGAGAGCGTGTTGGTCTCGTATATCCCAAAGATAATTGCAGTCTATCTTTGAGTGTATTTATTGATGGATCGTTTGAATCCTTCAAATAGTTTAGTGCAGTGTCTAGACATCCCTGAGATGCCAAAATACTTGCATATTCAATCATTTTTCCAGCAAGGGAGCCCCCGCCTATATTTGCATCTCGTCCCCACATTTCTGCTGCTTTCTTCAGTATCATGACTTGTTCCACTAAATCCTGGTAAAAAGACAATAATCCAAAAAATCATGCTTTAATTGTTCAGATTTTCCTCTTTTATCCCAGAATAAGTTTAGCTGAATTACCTGAAGCTCATCAGGCGACGAACCCTTAGTGGAAGTTCCCACCCAAGCATCCACTAACTGGTTCAAACTTCCAGAACAAATAAAGCACAACAGGGCACCATGTGCAAGATTGTCATTCTTACTTTCCAGTAAACGCCTACCCAAAGTTTCTACAAATGAAGTAAAGGTGATTTTTTAACTCAAGCTACTTTCATTCGCAACGTTGAATTTTATTGCATGATTATTTACCTGATACTTTTCGGAATTCGGCTTCGTCGGCATATGTTAAAGAGGTAGCTAGAGCTTGTTTCCAACTTTCGAGCTCACAATTAGAAACTAAATGATCCAAATCATTTCTCACGATCGCTCGAATCATATTAGTTGATTTTCCCCGACATTTCTAATGCAAAAAATAGAAGTGAATTAAACACTACTTCAAAAAACATCATTTTGAAGAAGAGAATACCATTTAGATCATTGATTAAAATGGTTCGTTGAAGTAGGTTTAAAATTCTGCACCAACCTGAAAATATTTAGCTTGCGCTTTGGTCATAAGCTCAGGACTTCCTCTAGTAGCCAGAAGTAAGGCATCAGCCCAGCGTTCACTTTCAAGGCACAAATAAACAGCTACTTCAATATTTCCACACAAGAGTGCTTGATTAATTCGTCCATCCACAGCTGCATAGTTTAGAAAATGAATTTACAATTACTGTTCTTAAAGTTCTCAATGAAATATTTACTTCTGTGTATAATTTCTACGTACATTCATCTGTAGGCACTGAAAATTCCGGATCCCCTCCAGATAAAGGCTTGATGCCAATACCATTTTGCATACCGCCACTCTCTCCCAGTCCCTGTGGAAGTTTCAAAAAACAATTGTTATAAAAATCCTAGCCCATAGCATGACGATTGGTTGTAATTTGAAAATGGAAAATACCTACCACAGAATTAGAAAATCCGCTAAGTGAATCTAAATTGTTAGCTAAAGCGTCAATGTCACCAGTTTGAACTATTTCCTGTAACTATAATTAAACATCAATAATTGCAATGATTTTTCATCTTTCTGCTTCAAGAATCAAAATTAGATTAGATTTCAGTAAATAATAGCGAACCTTATTTATCATTTCTGCAGTATTAAAACCAAGAAGCGATACATAAGCTTGACGAGGGTTCTGTGAAAAACTGGCTTGCAAAAATTCCCAAACTCGGACTTCTTTGCTATCCTCGGCTACTCTGGCCTACAGAATTGAACAAAATAATAGTAAAATTAATATACAGCTAAATAAAAGCACAAACAATCTCTTATGAGATATCATATCCACTTTACTTTTTCAGCGCAGTAATATTCCAAGGACCCAGTTTGTAAAGCTTCTTCAAGTTTTTTAGACCTTTCTATAAAAGACGGCAATGTAACGACTTGCGATATGGTGACCGTCCCTGTTGTCCTATCAGGAACGCCTGGTTGTGTTGAAGGTGTTTTTACATTTTGAAATGATACCAATCTCCCACCAAACTAATAAAAGTACATTTAAACAAGAATTAAAATTCAACACTGAACAGCAAGGTATTTTAATTACTGCAGGCAAATTTCCCCTGCCAAAAACTTACAGCGAATCTAACTCCAGCAGGCCGCTTAAACCATTTTGGCGGATCACGAAGCTGTTGAGCAGTTGTATGAACGGCTGGAACAGGAGCGTTGGAAAGCGACATATCCATTCCAGGAAAACTGTCTGCTAGCTTTGAGGATGTCACTGGCTGTTGAGCTCCCCCAGATAGCCCATAAATGCTAACTCTTCCATCAAAGGTACAAGAAGAAAGAATAATTGGATTCTTGGGGCAAAAACTGACATCAAAGCTCCACTGTGAAGATGTTGGAATATCCAATACCATCTCGTAACCCTGTCAAAATGAGAAGTCAGATATGTAGAAACACATACACGCTTACACATATAGTTAAACAGCTTATTGTAATACCGCATGGGGGTAATTTGGATTCCAGCACAAAATACGCGAGTCCTTTCCACAGGAAAGAAGAAGTTCTGGATCCTGTGCACACCAAGACATTCCGAGAATGCCCCTTTGGTGTCCCTGGATGACTTTTAAAGGTGAAGTTGCATATCTCAAATCCCACAATTGAATAACTGGACTGTTATCATCTTCGGAAGCTAAACACATTTGGGTGGCAACTTCCGGATGCCATCTCACACATTTATACCGGATCTATACAGCACAAAATTAGGTGTTAAATAAGTCATTTCCTTGACAATAGATAAAATGTTCATAAAATTTAAAATTTACCCTGGATGTTGAATCTGAAACTTTTATTACAGGTTCGTTCTTCCTTAAATCCCACACCACACATCTGGCCGGGAATGTAGTTGCAAGAATGTGTTCCACTACAGATTTAAAAAAATAAAGCATAAGCGACCAGTCGAGTCAAACATTCCCAGCTTAATTAATTACAGTTTACCAACGAACCTTGCTTATTCCACTCTAGGTCAGTAACATCATCTGAAGGTTGTATTTTGGCACCAGGACTCATTGGCACTTTGGGGTTGTTAAGATCCCATATAAAGATTTCAGATTCCGTCGCTCCAGATGCGATTAAATTCGACTAAATTACAAAAGTTTTCTTACTATAATCACGATGCACGGAAAAACCTGTATAAAATTGTGGATGAAAGATTTAAAGTTTAATACCCTAAAGCAATTGAAATCCAAAGCTCTCACAGGGCCCGTATGTTTCGTTTTCGTTAAAACAATAGGATCTTCGCCTTTAAACAGCTTATTTGCATCAAAGACCTGCATAACACCACCATCGCACCCACCAACAATAATTCCTTTCGGATGTTCATCTTTTTCCTCCCCAATCCCGTGGCAGCCCCAGACCACTTTATGGAACCTGAGTTTAAAGACATCGTTTTAAAATACTGGTTTCCTCAATGGCTCGACATTTTCTTCCTCATACATCATGCATCATACAGAAACACATACCGATTTTCACTAGTATAAGTTGATTTAATGGGTACATCCAGTCCAGGTTCATTAACATTCAACTGGTATATTTCTAAAACGGCATTAGTACTAAAACTACTATCTAATTGTTGAGCAGCTGTTCCAGCCGCCAGGTATATATTATCAACTGTTGCAGGCGACCATGCCACAGTGGCAGTCCGATCAATTTCCTTGAATTTCATGGTGACCCTCTAGACAGTGCCAGCCAAAAGGTAACTAATTAAAACAAAGAACAATCAGTAAAATAATTCAGCAAGATGATAAATCATAGTCTTCTCGTAAAGATAAAAACTGAACCACTCACATCAATACAAGTAGAAATGTTACACAACAATGGTACACGTAATTGACGTAATGATAACCAAGATAGTATTTTGTTTTCCAAAAGTTTATTGAACCTGGTAAAAGTTAATTAATTGCAATTAAACTGTATCACAGCCACCCCTTACAATACATGCACAGCACAAATATGATCAGTTAACTCCTTTTACCAAATTCAAAGCAATCCCTCAACTATTTGTTTTTATTTTCCAAGTGTTTAAAGATTTGATTTGACTAACGTCACGAACAAATACATCCGTTTTCACAACGATTAATCATGCTTGTTTAAAAGCATCACTATGCTAACCAACAGGCCTACATTAAACTCCCAATCTACTGATACATCATTATTGTTAGGCAAGTATAAGGACTGAGGGCAAAGGTCATATTTTTTTCTATTGACAACTTGAGAACTCTGACAAAAGTGTCTATTGACGACAGCTACTGATCACTATCACTATCCCATCCCCACTACCGGCATAATAAATAGGAAAGACGAGCAAA
>JAQFXM010004532.1:0-16920 GCA_034693345.1 Entomobrya multifasciata | reverse complement strand
AGAGCGGGAAAACCAATTTTTTAAACTTTTGCCCTTTTCTAGGGATAGGGTCATCCTAGATTTTTTCGGTTTCGTCATAGATGGGTATTTTAGTACCCTTAATAAGAAAAAAATGTATGGGGTCGCATAAAAAATGTGACGGCACTCCAAGTCGATATGCCATATTCGATCACACATACATCACATGTTCAAATATCATTACTGCACTGGTAAAAAACTTGTGCCACGAAAAAGATAACAAATTAAAGCAATCAACTCAAAGCTACTACTATTTTGGTCAAAGTGACCGTATACAAGACGTGACGGATTTCAGATGAAAATAGAAAATAATTAGAGCCGTCTTAAAAAATGAATGTTTTTTGTTAGCGTACTTGCAATGGGTAGAATGTCAAAGTCAATGTGATAAGTTAACCCATCTCACAATAAGTGTCTCGTGCAAAATCAAAGTTTGCTGTTATATCACTTTACAATTCCCTTATCCCTTTACACGTTCTTTATATGCATGAAAATTTTTCTTGGCTAATATGTCCAACTGAAGAAAACCTTTTTCGACTAAGCCGTAATAATTTCCACTGTTGCGATGCGTTTAAATCTATAATTTTATTATTGTTGTTCTGTAAACAAAAGATGTTTGAAGTAAGCAAATTTTTGCATATTTTATATGAAAACGCAGTCTTATTTGTCTAAATATACAATATCCTTAGTATTACAAAATTTTACACAAACTTATAATATAAGTTCTAACACTTTTTTGAATTTCAGCTTGTACATTTGCTAAATTTAGGCCAGGTTGGTATTGAATTAAACATAAGTGGAGAAAATATAATAGCTTATTCGAAAAAAACAGTTTTATTTAGTTTGGCATTTTAGCCAAGAAAATGATGCATACAAACAACATTTAATGGTACACTAGAATTTGGGAAGTGACATGACTAATGTGCCATGCATTTTACATTTTGCATGTGTTATATAGTACTATCTAATATGCACTGCCACATTTCTCTTAAAAAATTTCTTATAACTTGTAAATTAAATTTTTGGGGTGTTCAGGGCCTAGAGGATAATGTTATTAGGGGACTGGCGTCTTAGGGGTTACGTGTTTTGCGGAGCTCAGGTATTAGAGGGCTCGTACTTACCGTCACTCAACTGTTAGTCATGGTCTCTTCACACCACTGTCAATTCATTTGTATCAAACTAGCTGTAATTCTTTATTGTTTAACAAAGAATTCATAAAAATATTCAAATTACGAATTCTAGAAAACGAAACATGATTAATAGCTAGTGAGCCGGAAGAGACCGTATATCAATCAACCGGTTCCAAAGACTGAATCCACACTTTCGGTAAGTCAATACCACGAAAATCTAGGCAGCTTAAACTGTTCTCCGAAACCTCAAAATCTTTTTAAAAGCTTTTTAGACACATCTAGTAATTAACTTTCCTGAACAATTCGCCATTTGTAATGTTATAAAACGTTGCGTAATTTATTTTGAAGTACTTGCTCAACTAACTAATTATATAGCAGCGAACTCCTCTTTCATTAATAAAATGTCGAATTAAGTAAATACACTTGGATGCTTTCGCATGTACATTATAAAAAAGCGGACAGGATGGCCTTATGTGATAGAAAATCCCTATTATTCACTACACGACATGTCATGTCATAACAAAGTTTGATGCCTCTTTTTTGTATTTTCTTCATGTTTTGACATGACTGGTTTGCTCTTAAATTGCAGTTCGTATAAAGTTTTAAGAATAAAAAGAAGTCAACAATTTCAAGGTTCACTGCAAGTCAACTGCGGCGCTTGTTCATAATTTTGTTTATCCATTTGCAAATTTAATTAGATACAAAAAACCGAATTACATATTCCGATTGTTGCTTGAATGCATAAAGCCAAAATAATTGTTGTTTAAATGGTCGATTCATTAGCATGTTGAGCCAACAGGGTTATTGACAGGTAACAACTGCTAGATATTTCACACAAGGAAAAATTTTGGATCGTTTTTCAACATTTGAATGGAATACCAAAAGTAAAAACGTGTACAGGAAAATAAAACCTTAGTAATGTGTTGAACCGATACTGACTTGTAAAAAACAGTAAACTGTTACAAGAAACGTCCGTAGATCAAATACGATGACCTCGTTGGCTTCGCTGGCAAAGGTTTACCAGTTCACAAAAAATACAATTCAGATACACTTATTAAACTATATATCCAAAACTATTGACTTTAAGACCATGTTTATTTGATAAAGTTAGATTCCGATACTTTGTATTGACAATTGATACAATAAAAAATTGCCCATTTAAAAAGCATGGATCCGTTAATCGACCACTAATCTATTAAAGTTTGAGTTTTAGACCATTTTTTCCTGACAAAGTTTTATCCTCGTGCATTAATCTATCAACTTACACAATAAAAAATCCTATTTAAAATACACAGGACCTTTAATCGAGCATTACTCCAAAACGGGTATACCGATTTGGCCCAAAATCAAATGACTTGTTTTTATAGACCATTTAGACTAATATACCCATTTTCATGAAAATCGAATGAAGCATTTTTGAGATATCGTGATCAGGGACAGACAGAAGTTTCCACTCACTCACATCCCAAAACAAAAACATCATTCGGGCGTTAATAAGCTTTCACAAGCACACTAATTGATTGATAAATTTACCTTATTGTACCAGTCATATCAAGCCGGTAGTCTCAATACATGTAATTTTATAAAAAAATCATTTCAAAATTCATATCTAAATAAGCATTCATAACATGGCGTTTTTGTGTTTTTTCAACTGGATTGATGTTTCAACTTGCAAAACCTAATGTTGGACAAAAACAAGGACAAACGAACAAATAAACCTTATCCATCTGACTGAAATATTGCATCACACTGATATTTAAAATGAACAGAAAAGTTTTGTTTGTTGCATGCTATCACAAAGCACTTTAATCTTGAATACATGATATAAAACGACTACATTCTGTTTCAAGGTCGCAAAATGTTCCATACACTCTTCAAACATTCAGAAATGACTTGCAATTTTTTTTGCCTGTATTAGTATGTTAGTACGGCATTACTTATAAATTTGTCGAATTTGTTTTAAATTGGTCCGTCTGAATGTTAAACTTGTGCGCTTTGAGTTTTCTACTTTTGTGAGCCAGTATAGCTCTTCGCATAGTTTTCTTGATTTTGTTTTGTGAATTTAGAGATTGTGAGTTCGAGTAATGACTTAAGATATGTGACATGTGTATTGTAAAAGCAATGACAAAGCAACTTCATCAAGAATAGGTCCAACCCGTAATCCTACGAGTTTAAAAGCTATTCCATAAATACTACGCTCTGTTACTATTTATTTAAATTATGATTTTGATAATGTCTTCTAATATTCATAAAGCAAAAACACTTTGGACATTCCATACGAAATTTTAATAACCTAAGTATGACATTGGCTTACCACTTAATCAATTCATCAAAGCTTGTTGAATATTGTATCTGCATTGCTCTGTCGTGCTACAAAAGAGGTAACTAGGCTTACAAACGTTCGTATTTATAACATTAAATGTATCAGAACAATATTGTTTCACTTCTACTTTCAGTTTTAATTAATAAAAGTTGGCACTGAGTAAGTTGCATCAGAATTAGTCTTCTCTAAGGCTTGTAGCAAGTATCATCACTATCAAACTGGTTGCCATTGCAGCACAATAACATTTTTATTGAAAATGATTGAACTACTAGTCACTTTAGGTTACGTGCTAGTTACTGGCATAATAGGTATAATTACAGCTGCAGTAATTTATGCACGTTGGAGTTATGGAACATTGGAAAAGATTAAAGGCTTGCCAAAGGTAGTAACACCGTCTTTTGTGGGGGGAAGTGATATTCACATTTACAAAAAAATTGTTCACGAGGAAGACGCAAAAAACGTGGAAAAGTATGGAAAAATTTATGGGGTAAGATGAGACTAAATATTGCTACATACCAAAACTTTGTATTACCTAATTACCTTGGCAACACTAGTTACCATTTAAAAATATAAAAACTTCTTTTTCAAAGTATTAGGTAGTCAGCCTCAAATCTACATTGCCGACCCAGAATTGGTTCGTCTAATTTTTATCAAGGATTTTGATCATTTAAAAAATAAAAGGATGATGGATTTTGGACACGAACTTATCAATGAAATGATGGACCTTCTTCCATGTATGTAAACTACAACCATGTTTTTATAATTTCTTTGACCTTCTTCATCGGTTTAATTTTTAATTGATTTGATATAAAATTAAACCATCGTTTTAAAAAAAATTCACACACCTGCTTATTACGTTTGATAGATGATAAGTGGAAAGTAGTAAGACATTTTATATCTCCAACACTATCCACTGGGAAAATTAGGTCGATGAGTATTTCAATGTGTGAAACAGTACAAGACTGGATGCATACTTTGGTATCAAAGCATCAGAACAAAGAGCCCTTTTCTCCTAAAAGGTATATACTAAAAACAATTTTTTTTTCTAATTAAGTAACAAATATAAATAAACTTTTTAAATTTGCACCAATTTCTGAAATTTAACTCTCATAAAATGTAATATTCCTTTGATGTATACACGTTCGTAGATTTTATTCTGCGGTAACAAGTGACGTAATTGCTAGATGCGGATTTGGCACAAAGTTAAATTCTTTGGAAGACCCAAACAACATTTTTGTCAAGAAAGTAAGACTGATGGCGATGGAAGACTTTGAAATGAATTTCATGTTGACAGTTGCCAGTAAGGAATGATAACTAATCAATCTCATTTTATCTAAAAAAAAAATTCTCGAGAAAATTGAATATTTTATAACATTCCATTTTATTTCTTATTCTAGTGACCTTTCCATTTTTAACTCGACTTTTCCCTTTTTTACCAGTAGAATCCCTAGACTTCTTTAACGACCTGCTCAAAACTGTTATGAAATCTAGAAGAGATAACAATATTCGAATTAATGATTTTGTGGACACTTTAAATGACATGTTGGCAAAACTGGACACTGAAGAGTACAAAAAGTTAGGGATAACTGAAACAACAGTTATGTGTCAAGCATTAATTTTCTTTTTGGCAGGTTAAGAAAATAGATTTTAAATTCGAATTTAAAAAAACATCCGACTTGATTAATAATCCTCCAAAAACTATTCTTTGCTTGATTTTGTTTTTAGGTTTTGAAACTACATCATCAACGTTATCATTCCTGACATACGATCTAGCCACTAATCCAGACGCACAAGACAAACTTGTAAAAGAAGTTGACTCATACTTGGATCGTCACTCAGGGAAAGTTGAACATGAAACTATTGGTGAACTTACTTATATGTCAGCATGTATACAAGAATCTTTGCGATTGTATGCACCAGTCATTCGCGTGGAGCGAGTATGCACAAAAGAGTGGTACCATGAACCAACCGGTCTTCGAATTCCTAAAGACATGGTCATCCAAGTTCCTGTACATGCCATTCATCACAACAAGGAATACTTTCCCGAACCTGATACATTTAAACCAGAGAGATGGCTGCCCGAAAATAAGGACAAGTTGAATTCAAATGCTTTTCTTAGCTTTGGTGCTGGTAATCACAATTGCATTGGTACACGATTTGCCAAAGAAGAAATACAAATTGTGCTTACTAATGTCCTTAAACACTTTACATTCAAACCGAATGCCGACACAAAATTAAAGTTTCAGCCGGGTCGTACCTTCTTACTTTCGGTCGATCCATTTACAGTTGACGCTATCAAAAGATGTAAGTAAATGAGACATGTATTATAGGTGGTTCACCATTTCAAACTTATCAGAAATATATATTTCACTTGAACAAGTTTAAGTACATTACAAATAGTTCTGTCAGTAATTTGGACCTTTGAATAAAAATTCTAAATATTCCTAATATATTTAAATTTTATTTCTCAAGTAAAGCTTATAAGTTGTCTCTAAATCTGCATAGAAACCGACATCGCTGTTATTTCGCTAACTTAGGATATAATAGAACAGAATGGAATACATGTTATACATGCTTTCTGGTGTATTATTTGCAGTAAAAGCTTTCATGCGGCGCAAGTAAAGCATGTATTGCTGGATCAGTATTTGTATTTTATCGAAAGGGTTTTTGGTTGAGAAAAGTAGTACAAGTCAAACTACTTTGGTGTTTTGTAACTCCAAATTTTAATTTTAAAAGTATGCACATTTGACTCATGGACATTTTTTAAGACAATCAATCAATAGGATCACAGAAGAGCACGTGAAGATAAAGCCTAAAATTATGATTACTTTAAAAGATGTTAATTCGGTACATTCCAATCGTAGTTTTAGAGTAGACCATATATCTTAGTCTAAAAGTCGAAGAAAGTCTAAAATATGATTGTTCATTCTCATTTCACATTGGGAAAGTTCAGTTGATGGTTTCAAGATGAAACTGTGTAATTTGGCTTTCATGATCACTACCACGCAAAGCCAGCACAAAAAAATATGTTTTTGCTATTTAATAAAACTGAAAACTGGAGAAGCATGCATTTGCTTACACGATTTACACTGCATAGAATGACGACTATAAAACATCTTGCTTGTACAACCTTCCATAGTGAGAACTGATATTATGGCAGACTGGTAAAGTATTTTGTATCAGGCTATATGAAATTTATTTTCAAGGTCATCTTTAAGTCAATAACAAGCGATTCATTTCGCAAAACAATATTTATTTTGGTCCATATTCAGCGCTCGGGCTTGGTATTTACCACGTGGTAAATTTGCTGGTAAAAAATGGTAAATAACGCACTGGGAAATGAAGCTTTTAGTGGTAAATGGTAAATATGAGAAATTCACTGTTCTCGTGTTGGTTCGTCCGTCTGCGTTGGCAGTGAGAAGAAACAACAAGAACCGTGGTGTTTAGTGGGAACGATACATATTATGCACACTACGGGAATAACGGTTTGGTGTTCACTTCTTTGCTGTTAGTTAGTTAGTATATGATATGAAAATGCCAGAATTGCGTAAATTTTAATTAAAATTCACGTGTGATTATTGAAAGTTGACTAGCGTGATCCTAATTAGTTAATTAATTTTTAACCATCTCATGATAAAAATTTAATTGTTGGGCTAAAATTTTCACGGTAGTTTTTTTAAATAAAAAAAGGATTAAAAAAGTCAAGTTAATAAAGTGTAAATACTAGAATACTGCTGCAGGTGCTTGAGCCTTTGGAATCCATGTTGCCGTAGGTGCTGGTGATGAGGATCGGTTGCGGCCCCTACCCCCCAAGTTCTCTCCCCCCTAAGTGACATGAGCCCCCCAAAACCACTTATCCCCTAAGTAAGTACGAGCCCCCCAAAACACTTACATCATAAGACGCCAGTCCCCTAGTAACCTTATCCCCCAGGCCCTGAGGTCCCAAAAAATTAAATTTACAAGTCATAAGAAATTTTGTAAGAGAAATTTCGTTGCATGGTATGGTAATGTGGCAGTGCATATTAGATGGTACTATATAATACATGTATAATGTAAAATGTACGGCACATTAGTCATGCCTCTTCACTTCCCATTTTTACTGTGTATAAAAATGCACACTAAAAAATGGGAAGTGAAGAGACATGACTAATGTGAAGTACAGTGAACCAGAAGTTCTTTGGTAACGTTCTACATAGTATTTCGTTTGTAACAGTGCTATTATAACGTCTTACCAGGGTCAAAGTTGAGACATATCGATAAGCTTATGTAAAAGTACCCATAACTAATCCTAAGACAAATCGTTATAAAAGTTTATATACTTGTGTTGGTGTTCATGAGCTTAAATACTTTTATTTTTCGGTATTGAAGCTATGAAATTTATTGAAATGCAAAATATATAAACTAAAACCAATCAGTGCAGTTATCGAAACCTTTGTCTTGTTTTTTTAGTACATACTCGAAGCATATAAATAAATCACTTCATACATTTGATCAAACACTGAGATAGCTCGGTTGGTGGTTTAAATCTGAACAAGTTTAGTTTTGCTTTTCATATGACTACAATGCCACTATGGCACAATTCATTGCCATTTCTCTTGGCTATATGAGCTTCACATATGTTGTAGAGCTTGAAAAGAGCTCCCAGAATATGCCTTTGTTTTGCCCCGAAAGTCATCCCCCAGGGAGGTAGGACCCCTCAAAGTTTTCGATCCGAAATTTCGGTTTTTAATTTTTTTGAAAAAATTGGAGCATTAAATACAAACAACAAATATTGCATCTTGTAGAGCTTTTCAAGGGCTATTTTCTACAGAATATCGCATTTTAAAATTCGCAATACTTTTCGAATTATTGCAAAATTTCAAAAAAATTACGCAATTTTAAAATTTTAATAACTCCTAGCCTATGAACAATCGGGGGGTTTTGAAAAATTGTATCTGTAGGCAAAGAACGTTACTTTTGATATAACTTTGAATCAAATTGATCAGAGTTATGGCGTTCGAGAAATTCGACTTTTAATTTGTCGTCGTAAATATGACGTTTGTTAATTTTGTTAAATTTACGCGTAATGCCGTTCAACGTTTGTTTTGGTAAAATGATTTTATTTGTATGAGTAATTTCGTGCCCTAAAATAGTTATTGGGTCACATGGTGTTTTTGTCTACTGCTTATGGTATGTCGGATAGCTAATATGCTAATATAAACTTTTCCTTACGACTATTCGTTAGACGATTAACTATTTTTAAAACCATATCTTGATCTATTTTTAGGCAATATTGTAATATTTAACATCAAATAAATCTATTTATCCAACAGAAAATTATGTTTTGCGTTGTCATTTGCTTTATTGGAAAATATCGTTCATTTGTCTACCAAATTATTTGCGGTGATGTCGAGACTTCCCAATTTTAAACATATTTCGAATCTACCATGCAAAATCTTCATATTGGATATGGTATTATAAAGGTTGCAAAGGTGTCGAAAAAAGAGGGCTTCAAATTTTTTACTTTGCCTGAAAATATTGTTTTTGAAGACGACGGAAACGAGTACAACTTCGTATTCCTAAAAAAATGGTCGTCCAAGCTCCTTTATATACCATTCATAAACAAATCGTAATTAGAACCTGTGGCGTTGAAACAAGAAAGATAGTTTCTCTGAAATAATGATAATTTAAATTCAAACGTTTTAGGGCTGGTAATTACAACTGCATTGGTGTACAATTTACAAAAGAAGAAATACACCTTGCGCTTACTAATGTCCTTAAACACTTTACTTTAAAGCCGAATGCCGATACAAAGGTAAACTTTCAGCCGGGTCGTACCGTCTTACTTTCAGCAGATCCATTTACAGTGGACGCTATCAAAAATGGTATATAAAACAAGGCGTATATTTTGGTGGATCAATAGTTGACATTTATTATCAAATATTTTGTTTATAACAACTACATTAATTATAACCTTGTCAAAACATTACATATGAATATTTTTTTTAATCATGTATCTAACTCTAAGTTCTCAAACAAAGCTTAACAGTTGTCTTTATATCTGTATGTAAACTCATTTCCTTTTTTATGCTGGTAGCCAATGAATTCACAAAAAGCGTTTTGTCTAAAAGTAAAATAATATGCTGGTGTCCCTTCATAAAAATAATAGTTCGCAAGTTTCACCATTTGTTGCTTTATAATTTGCTTCGCCTAAACATTGGATAATGCATTAAATAATTTTCAACAATGTTGGAGGACATGGTTTACATTAAATAAATGATTTAACATTTCAACGTTTCAACAGCATCTTTCACTCATCATCATCATCGTAATACATGCTCAACACCAAACCGATAAACTTTGATCCTTATAAATGATGCATGTACTTTCTGCTGTGTTACTCACTGTGAAAGCTATCACAATGTTTATATGTGACATTATTTATACGCAAGTATTATCGTCAGGTACATAGATCAATAATTTTTTCAGTTAAAAAAATGTTTTGATACAAATTGGTTTGGTCGAATTTACTAGTATTTAACAATAACAAATAGTAGTCAGAAACAACACTTGCACTTGTCTGCGTTTGAATTTAATTTAGCACTCGCATTGGTATGCAATCTTACTGAAAAGCTGCATATACAGTTATATGCACATGCTGTAAATGCTAACCCAAAATAATATGTATTCAGGCATTCACTACTGACGTAGGAAAATAACATAACATTAGAATACGAAATAGATGTGGATAAGTATTTTTATATTATCGATTCTCCACGGAATATCGTGATTGCATGATAAAAAAACAATTCAATTTTTGACCAACATTTAAATTAGTTGTGTGGTAACATTATCATGAAATAACTACTTCTACTGTCTTCTGCTATAGTTTTCATCTAAATTGCAATCAGAAATGTCTGTTACATGACAAATGCCTTAAGAAAACTACTTAGAAAAATGTTGTTAGTGATAGACACGTGTAACTATCATATGTTCAAGTTTTCCACTAAAAAGGTCTCATAATAAAATGCTTAACATACGTTTTTATTATAAGTCAATACTTCACTTCAAAAAATGGAATATTCGAAACACGGAAACTGGCTTTGACTTTATTTCCTTAATTTTACAACGCAAAAAAAGACTTGAGACGCAACGCAAAAAGACTTTAAAATACTTAGCCCACTATTTAAATTGCTATGTTTTGGTGTTATAATTGCAACAATCTGAAACAAAATTATTTGTAAAGTGTGAACTGTTCATATTGGAAAAGTTCAGTCCATAAGAGAGACAAGCACTTCCATCAATTGTGTAAATGTGTTTTATCAAATATATAGTATTATCTTCTGCTCCTAAGTGTTACTGTTTCAGTTTTTAAGTGACAGTGAAAGACTAGCAAATTTAGCACGTAAGTCCGACAAAGTATTACCCAACTTTACGTCTTGTTAAGTAAAATTAAAACAGTCACTCAAAGCTTGTCTCAGATTTTTATTGGTTGAGTTCCCATGATTTTAAAATAACGCTCTGCAAAACGAATTGTCCGTCAAGTACAACTAGTATATTGGTGGCAAAACAATTAGTTTACATTAAGTACCCATTAATTTTGAGTACAGGGACTTCCAAGATGGGAACCAAGAAAATTTCAAAAACATATTTCATAACGTCCAAGTAGGAAAAAATTAAGTAAATATAATGAGGAATTCTGATGAGGAATTGATTTTCCTCATCAGAATATAACTTACATGCAAAGAAAAGCAATTTTGCTAGACTTTAATTATTTAGACTGGAGACATCATTTTAATTACTTTTTGCAAGCCTTCATGTAACCACTAAGGGACAATTTTATTTGTTACGTCGAGAACTATTGTCTATAACACCAGTGTATAACTATTATCTTCACAGGTCTTAGTCAAATTACTGAAAGTAACTAACTATTGTTCCGGTTTGAGTTATTGTTATTTATAAGTTAACATTAAAAGCAAATTTGTTTTATCCTCCCCTAGAATATACACTGGTATAATTCCAAGGCATTGTAGCTATATAGATATTTTTAACGTAAAACACTTCAGCTGGACTCACTACATATTCGGAAGCTTACAAAAAAATTGGATCATTTGAAATGGAAATTTGGACATTGTTTTTATTTGGGAATATATTACTTCCTTTTTCATCACAAATATCCCATTTTATTCCTAGTTTACCTGTGAACATTAAGTCGGAGTGCTTAATAAATACTGTTACAGCAAACAACCGGCAACCAAAACTTAAACTTTCAGAAACAACTTCTAGCACACAACAATATTCTTACACTTATTTTACTGCCAACAGTTTTAAGTTGAACATACCTAATGAGGTATTAAATAGCAATAATTTCACACTAAATGAAGGCCACTTTCGATTCACAATAACTCAAAAAAGTTCATTTCAATGCCGGATATTTCTTCTCTATACTACAAACTTCGCTGAAACCATACTTGCAATTCAAAACAGCGGATTTTCAACATCAGATGAAGTATTATTTTGTATAAACCTCGACTTAAGTTATGGCGCTCAAAAAATTTATTACTCGTTCACTAGCCTTGTCTACAGGTCAAACTTGCAAGCCTTTCAGGCTCCATTATTATTTTATATGGACAAAACCTCAGACATATTCATTTATTGTTATTTTTGTCCTAATAGAAATACATATTACACTTATCCTAAACACATTCCGCTTCTCGCTCTATTCAAAGTGCACAAAACGCTTAATGGGCAAGGATACGGGCTTCATGTTCGTGTTCAGTATCCACTAGGTGGAATTGGAGGGATTAACTGGGATGATTTAGAATCATGTTTTAAATTTTTTAATGGGCGTGATAGTAACTTAAAAGCTTTAAATGTAGCCTTAGGTCGATGTACTTTAATAGAATTCCTACAATACTCCTCACTCCAAACCCAATTAAATGCTACAATTGATTTAAATATCCTGGATTTCCCTTTTGCTGAATGGGATACAGCCAACTGGTTTGTTCATTTAATTGTACAAGAAGCCCTTTTTGGAGAAATTCCGTTGGAAGTAGTTAACACGAGAGGTGGAGTACTTATGGTGCAGTTGGACACATATGGCAGTATTATAGCATGTATTGATATAGATGATGCATCTATATTCAATTTTAGCATGTTGACTGCGATGTCTCCGACCGTTTGGCTAAGTCTTATGACCATTGTGATAATTTACACATTTGTTTGCAAAAACCTTATAAAAGCTTTGGATATAGTGTGGCCACTGTTTGGAGTCTCATGTAGCCATTACCACTTGCGGAGTTTCTTTGTAACACTTTCAATGGCAATGGTATGGCTTTCAAGTACTTACCAAGGTAGTATTTCATCTGAAAATATGGCATTCAGTGAATTCCCAAGTTTCATGGATTTTATGAATAAGAACTATAATATTGATGTTGGTGATAGACTTGCCAATATGCTCCTATTGGTCAAGTTGTTCATACCTCAAGATCTCGTTGATGCTTTCGAACTAATTAGCAATAAGAGAGACTTTACAGATCTTATTGTTACTAAGGCTTCAAAAAGTGATTTTGCAAGTAACCAATTTAATCATTATATTAAAATGTGTACAAAAAACAAAATTGTATTTTCAGCTATCATCCACGATATATTTGGTTTGGGCTTTGCAGCTGTTTTGGAAAATAAGGTTTGGCTCGTTGAAGAAAAATTTTACTGTAGAAGATTTCGTATTGAAAAATACTTGAAATATGAATTCACAATAAGTGCAAGAGTGAAAGGTTACTTGTCCAGACAAATTGAGAAGTTAAATACACAATGGGCGATAATGGGTATTATGATCAAGTTAAAAAAATTGAAATCGTCTTTAAGACAGATCAATCTCACAGCGTCTATAAATATGCAATCAATTGGGACACTGAGGGATTCTGGTAATATTCAATTATGGTCACCGGTAGGAATAATTGCTTTATTTTGTATTTTGTTAGGACTGTCATTGCTGTTAGTACAACTATTTGGAATGTTTATTTTGTACAAAAGCAGAGTCAAAAATATGATACAAGCGTGGTGGTCTCGATGGAAGTCAAGCCTTGGAAGAATAGTAATAGAGATAAGAACTAGTACTTTATATAAAATATCAAGAAGTGCTTGAGATAATTTTTAAACAAATTTTTAAGTTTAGAAGTAAAACGAAAATCAGGAAGTGCTTGAAATAATTTTTTACCTAATCTTTTAAGTTTAAAAGTAAAACGAAAATCAATTATGCATTTTTGCGGATTTATTAAGCTTGTAAACGTTATTTGTATGTTTTTCCAAAACTTTTGAGTTTGAGACTATGATAATTGGACAAAGTTTGATGCCAACACTCTAATCTACCGATTTATGCAATAATATTTATGCCCGTTTGATAAGCATGTAACCGTTAATCGGCCGTTACTCCGGGACGACTTGACCAATTTGGATGTACCTCAGTAGGCTTCGTTTTTATACTGTAAAGTACTTAGATACTAAATTTGGAGTAAGTAGATCAAAGCGTTTTTGAACTAGATCGTTGACAGACATACAGGTAGCAATGAAATACGAAATCAATAAAAACTACTCAAGCACTTTATTTCTTTTTGAATATATGTTTCCTTTATTAGTTAAAATTTAGTAGTGCTTGACACTATCATACCGAATATTATTGAATTGAATAATGATAATAATGATAATTTGAATCTTATTGTCACGTAGTTTCCTCTAAAGGAAAATTACACAAACATGACCTGTCATTGTAATATTAGTATACAATTTTTTTTAAACAATTGGAACATGTACACACTAAATTTATGTGAATTTTTTTGAATATTTAAAAAAGTGACGTGAACTATATTTTCATTAAAGGAGCTCATTAGAATTATTACTCATTTAAATGGTTCATAAGTAATTTGCACTCAAGCCGATTGAAAATCGAGCATAAATATGTCCCATAAATTTATTACTAATACAAAGTCATATCAGTTGACTTAAAGTATATAAAGCGTACTTCATATTGCACTGCATCAAAACTTGTAGATATGATAAGTGAGTATGAAAACATCATAATAGAAAATTTGAACAATTTTATGAAATTCATGTTTTCTTCAAAGGTAAAATCAAAATTTAAAACAATATATGAAATAACATTGACTTTGTTGACTTTGGTTACATTGGAAACAGTTACTCTTCCTTCACAATCAATCACAATCTTCACTGCTAATTTCACAATCAATGAATCAACGAGTGAAACTCCAAAAATGCATAGCTTCGGTATGACGCTCTTTTTCTCAGCTTTACAACAAAGCTTTCTTAGGTTGAAAAATTTATTTCTCTGCTATGCATCAAACTTCCCCTATTTTCTTAGAAATAAAGGCGCTCTAAAAAATCTCATCTGGATTACCTTTTTGGCTCAAGCACATGACAAGCTCAAGTAAAAACCCAAACATGAGTTTTTGTAAACGTCGTAACTAATTTCCCATTTTTAGAAGAATTAATTTTCAATTTTAATGCAATAAAATGGGGGTTTACGCTTTGCATTGTACTTTGTGTAATTTATCACATTTTAAAGTGACAGATTGGCATGAGCATTTAACTAATAGTTCACATCAGAACAGTGCCAGAAAAGAGTTATGCGAATGGGACAAGTCTGTTAGAAAATGTTGTGTTGTCATTTATTCCAGAACAAATTTGTTTAAAACTATTCATAAATCAGTGATTCCTTACCTTGTGCAAAATATGACTAATGGAACGATTTTAATTGTTACGGATCTAATATTATCAGCTGATAGACCAGGATTTGGGATTATTCGATTTGAAAACAGGTGGGTGTAAAATATTTGCTTGAGTTTGGAAGAAGAAAAATCATTCAATATTTTTAAAAGTTAATTAGTTATTTTTTCAACTTCGGGTTTTTTAGGGAGAAGGTTGATCAGCTGTTTCCCATTCTAAAAAATTCTTCAATTAAGATTGATAATCAATTGTATCAATTTCGAAAACTTGGGAAATTTCTGAAATTGGAATGGGAGGAGCTTCTCGTTTCCTCCATAAACGTTGAACTACCCCAGCACAAAGTAAGCCAAATTGAAGATGATCCATTAATATTGCAAACGACCGAAACAGCTGATCAAGATGAAAACATTTATGTCCAACGTGACGACCCAATGTCCTGCCAAGTCAAATCAATGTTGAAACAAATGACAATTCCCAAACAAGAATTCATTTTTGTGGACAGTTTTATCAACCAAGTGTTACATGTTTTGGAGGAAACTATTTCACAAAAATGCTGCGTTGAAATGTATCGAAATAACTATTTGAATTTACGAAATAACCCGTTTGATGACAGATATTTAATTTTCATGTGCATATGTAACGGTAAGTTATAAAAGACGATTTCATAAACTATTAAATTATCACAGAAGTAATAATAATTCAATATTTACAAATATATTATATATTTTTATGCAATTTTAGATCAAAGTAGTGGATTTACGTCAATCGATATGAAAACGGAGGAAGAAATATTACATAAAATAGCGTCCAACCCAAATAACAAATCGATTTTTGAGGATCTTGATACCGAAACTGACTTTTCTAAAAGTGGCTTAGCACAAAAATGCAAAAACAATTACGTACATCGTAATTTAGGATTTCGTTTTCGACTTACAACGTTTCCACCTTCAATGGCATCCTTACAGTTATCCAGACTTGCTAAATATTACTGTCATTTTGATCCTCGTGTAAAACCGCTACTATCACTGGTTTACTTTTGGGCTAAAATAAATGGGATTCAGTTAACTCAAAAGAAAGTTCGAGAGAGGGATACTCATTCACATGAAGTGGATCCAGTGGCTTTGGAATGGTTGCTGTTATTTTATCTATTTTATAAGGAGCATGCTTTACCAACTCCAAGGGAAATATTCCAGAGAGCTCATCAACCAATTTTGTTTTCGAAAACAGATTTGGGTTTTAACGAAGATTTGGAATGGGCGAAAACCTGGAAAAATGAAAGGAAAAAAGGATATTCACCTATAAAATCGAATGAGTCTGCGAAAAACTTACTTATAATTTTGAAGAATTTTTTCGTATTTTGTTCAAAATATTTGGGAAATGGTAGACACATTATAAATGTTCGAGACGGAGAAATTCTAAGTTCGGAAAATACATCTAAACCGTTTGTTATTAGTGGGATGGATAGTGGAAGAAAGGGATTAAAAGAATGTGAATTTGGAAACCATCTAAATGATAGGGAGAAATTTTATATTTCGAGTTTGTTAACATCGAAATTCGATAGAACGATTGCAATGACACATCCTTTCGAATTAAAATGGAGATTGACTATAGACCATTACAATTGGTTTAATGTCTGTTATCCAGCAATGTTTAAAACGGGACGCAATAATAGAGTCGACTGCTTCTTAGTATATCTATGTCTTAGTTGAATATATGGAGACGAATTTTTTT
>JAQFXM010004531.1:0-16921 GCA_034693345.1 Entomobrya multifasciata | reverse complement strand
GACCTGTGGTTCTTGTGATCTAGACCGTTTGCTGAATATACAAACACTCCGTTTGGTAAAAGCTTTTTGCTCAGTTTGATGGAAATTTTGTTCCATGGGCACAGTAGTATTCGGTCCTTTCTTTTTTTGCATTCGAGAGTCTTTGCGTCTCCACTCGCGTTTTAATTCCTCTTCTGAAATATTGATTTTCTTCCATTTCAAACGTCGTTTTCCAGTTAAAATAACACGATCGCAATTTGAATCTGAATCCCTGTCTGCCATCTTCCAAGTTGCTTCTATCTGCTTGTTTTTACTTTACGGTTCCTTTGCTGGAAATCAACTGACATACCCAATATGACAAATTCAGTTTGTCATATAAAAGTAAAATGCAAGCAAGCAGAAATTCCTTAATACAAATATGTACGCACGTACACATACTACCTTTTGATGCATTCAAAAGTAAAGCAAAGTTTGTTGGTAAACCTAGCATTTTTTAGATAAAAAATTATGGGGGAGACAATGGCGTATAATTATTTTTTTCAGGAATAAACGAGTGTAAATTTCCTGGTGACAATGTAAAAAATGCGGGAGACAATTGCACTGCCAATTGCATTTGTGCTCCTTGATTTGTTGATGAACCGTACTGATGTGCCTTTTTAAGTTTTCTGGTAAACGATTTCGAACAAAATTCATATGCAAAGGCGTTCAATTTGGTATGAACCCGCATGTGCCTAGTTAAATGCCCTTTGCTTGAAAACTTGTTGTCGCAAGTTGCGCAATGGTGCCGTTTGTAGCTATTGTGATTATCTTCATGCTGCTGCAGATGAGACTTATCTGGAAATGTTTCGGACAAAATTGACAGCGATAGGGCTTTTCCCCAGTATGCAATTGAATATGACATTTGAGAGCAGTAACAGAAGCCAGAAATTTGTCACATAAACTGCATTGGTAAGGCGTCTCCGTCAGATGTGTACTCAGATGTGTCAAGTGAGATTTTTGGGTGAAACTTTTTTGGCAATGTTCACATTGAAATGCTTTGATTCCACTATGAAGTAACTGATGTTTTTTGAGATTGCTTTGACAAGAGAATGACTTTTGACATATAGTGCACTTGTAAGGCTTCTCTTGTGTGTGCATCTGGATGTGAGTCTTCAAATTATTTTTTGTTGCAATAGATTTCTGACACAACTTGCAGGAGTATGGTTTCTCATTGACATGCCTTTGGTATTGGGTTAGAAGGAGATGCTCATATCCAAATGATTTACCACAAAACAAGCACGAGTGTATGCCAACATGCTTTTTTACATGGGCAACTAGTTTCGGTTTTGAAAAAATTACTTTAACACAATGCCCGCACTTGAAACTCTCATGAGACATCTTATTGACAAACAAAAATTTATTTATATATTTGAATAAGCCACTACGTGTGTACTATATTTCACTCAAGGATAGTTTAAAAAGGAAAACTAGCTAATTGGTTTGCTTGGGCCAAGTAAGCAAAGCTTAAACCACATTTAATGTGTTAGAATGTCAAGTGGCAAAATTTAAATTAATTGCTTCCAATGAAACTAGTTTTTAATAAATATCTGTCTGCAACAACTTCATTTTCGTGGTCGGTTTACGTCGTACCTGTAGTAGTGCAAAATATATATTAAATGCATCAATTATGTTTGTATGCATGTTTTGAAAGTTGAATGAGTGTATTATCGGTAATATGGCTTTTTGATGGTTTTCACTTAGTTTTGTTTGCACTGAATATTTCTCAAACATAAGCACTCGAACTGCACACAAGGTGTACGAGATTAACAAAAGATGTTTTTGTATGTATTGCTGTAACCTCATAATCCTTTCATAAGTTGGCACGTAAGCCTTTTTGAGCTATCATCCGTGCTGAAACAGTACATACAATTCGGGATTCGGTTAGAATTTAAATGATGAAAACTTGCTTGCACCACTTGAATTTAATTACTGAACAAACTTGTTAACATGTGGAACGTAAATGTTATGCTTTAGCAACATACTGACCATACCTTTAAAAGAGAAGCAAACTTTTCATGTGGAAGTACTTGCTAAAAACTTATCAATTGAGTATGCATGAACCAAAACTACTTAAGCCGATATATTTTAATAATGAATTTTTCATGTGTGGAAATAATGGAAGTTTTCATAGAAGCAGACATAATCAAGGCAACTAAACAGATTTACATCCGGACCAACTTCAAAATTGAGAGCTAAAATTTAAAAAGCATTTTCCCTATTTTTTTTTAAATAAAAACGTTTTCAGGAATTTTAAAACCACAATAAATAAGCAAAAATACGGATTTACGTAATAACTTTGTATAATATTTCAACATTATACAAAGAGTTGTAACAATTCTTCCGCATCTGGACGAACGCAAATACTATAAATACTGCATTCCGACAAATCACGTTCTTATAATTGTTCTTACAAATTACTCATTAGTTCAAAATAATCAACAACATGGTTTAATAATCCGAACTTCGAATTCAAATTTTACGAATCAACTGAACTCATATTTACACTCATAGTTCTTCACAGAAGACACTTATCCAAGAAAATGTGTTGCGTACTTGAAAATTTACTGTAGCTTTTACCGTCAAGGCAATTTATGGCAAATCGCGTGTAGTCATAAGAACTGTCTAGCAAATACTTGTCGATTAAATGGTTGAAATGGTACTAAATGAATCTATGACTTGCGCAATTTGTAAAATGTATGCGTATTTTTTTAGCAAAACTGAAATCAAAACAAACAAGGAAAAGTTCAGTGGTTTTTTCTGTATCTGTTTGCATTTGAATTCTATAATGCATCCGGTTAGTTAATCAATTAATGGTATTTTGACAACAATAAACTCAATACATCAGACAATGCTACGACTACTATGCAAATATTAATTCGGATAACATTTTAATTATCTTCGAAGGAATAGATTAGCTCATCACATACAGATGTGTATAAAAGAATTCAGCTGTCGGTGGTTTTAACACAATTCTGGAGAATTCAATTTCATTTGGCGACATTTTGTTACATTAAAATAATACATATTGTAATTTACGCTACATAAGTAGTGTCAAAAAGTATATAGGATTTGTACACGACCATCGTATAACCATATAAAAGCATACAAACTTCAGCTTACTCATTTGTGCACACTCAGGTGTAAAAAATGTCTAAGTGTTTTCAGATCTGGTTGGGTATTTTGTCATACGTATGCGTTTTTAATTCATGTTAAGAATATATTTGGAATACAGAAGACCATGTAGTGACAATGGTAAAAATTACATATCAACTTGCATCGTCGTCGATAGCAGAACATGTATTAGGAAGACATGCATTTTCATGTTCTTTATTTTTTGCAAGTATTCCATATACCCACATTATATGCAACTTTATTGACAACATTGTTTACTCTGTAAACTGTTCGTGTAAATGGATGTGTTTTTTATCAAACGGGATGCAACGACTTCAACAAGAAAAGTTATAGCATGTTAAGCTTAAGTTATAGCACACATGGTCGTTCGTTCAGAGTACATTTATTCTTAAAACAAATGGGTACCATCCAAATACGTATGCAAAACAAAAGATACAGATTCTAACCCAAAAATACAGACAAAAAAACCTAATTTTGTTCTATGCACAGAATTTTGTGAATCATAAAATATGTGCAACTGGTCCACAAAATACTTTAAAACAAATGCTTATCTACTTCCACTACATTAATCAAAACGAGGTAGTTCATTCACTGATATGAAAATATAAATGTTCGGAGCAGAGTTTCTGGCAATATTGTTCAAAATCAACATAGGTCATACAGACATTTGCACTCAAAATGCACAAATGCTACTTCATACTCTGATTACAGAAGTGGTACTTGATGCTAACCAGACTAACCTTAGTTTTACTTTCGCTGAATAAAATCTTAGTTTTAGTGTTTTTAAATTCTTCTTGAATAGAATCGTAACATAAATAGAATCCATTAGATTCTTGAAGAAATGCATGTTTTTCTGAATAAATACTTTCTACCTATGTAGGTGTTTCCAGCTCATAATTTTTTACTATATTATGCCAAACTTATGTACTATGATTTTCATAGAAATTTTAAGGTTTGATTAGGATTTTTGTCCATTAAAAATTAAAACAAGTAAACGAAAGGTTTTAAGCGGAGAACGCTCACAAAAAGTTGAACTACTAAAACCTGAATTTGAGGATTTGTCTGCTTTCTGTGAAATCGCAAACTTGTTGATAACTTTTATAAACTACTGGGCTAAGCATATGTAAACATGTAATTCAAATGCATGCATAAGCATACGCGATTTAAGATTTTAAATTTAATTGTCGAAAAATATAAATATACGTGTGAACGTGACTTCAAATGCAGCCACACGCTTACTTAGCTCAAACTATCCATTGAGCATCAATATGTAAGTAGCCTGCTTTGTAGTGCGTATAATAAATAAACAAACCTACGTATTTTGTAGACCGGTTAGCTAAGTATTTTGACGTCCAAATATCCTATTCATAGTAGCTCATACATGAAATCATACATGCTCAAACAATACATGCCGCTCATCAGTGCACTCTAATGTGTTCATGTACCAAAAATATTTAATGCAAAGATAGAGGAGTGAAAAGCATTAAAATGTATGCTACATTTGCAGTAGTACAGAAAGAAAATGAACATTCAAAGCTCTGCGTGCATTCAAATAGGTTTGCAAGGCAATGCGTGTACATTAAAATTCGTTAAAGTGCAAACAAACGTGATTAGTTGCATGTAAAATACGTATATAATCATATATGATATTGCAAGCCAAAAATATCTGTTTAGATGAAACCAGATGATGTGCAATTACAAAACGCAATTCGTTTGGGAATAACTTTATAAGTGATTAGTATCAACACTGCATTTTTGTACTTTATGTTAGCTGTGAACATATAATACTACATTAAATAGACATATAAGCATGACAGAGTTATAATTATAGTTATATTAACTTTACTGATTTTAATTTTTCGAAATAGCCCCGAGTGCTTATGCTAATTAAACTCATCTTCAACTGAACACATGAGCAATTTTCGTTGGTGACATAGATGGCTCCTGATAGTTTTAAGTGTGACCATTGCGTCAAAGTTTTTAGGTGGACAAGTAGTTTACTCGTACATATGAAAATTCATGTTTGGACCCATCCGTGCATATTTTGCAGCATGACTTTTGCAAGTGTTCATAATCTATTTAGTCACTACAGAAGACATATTAATGAGAAACCTCACTCCTGCAAACTGTGTTACAAATCTTTTGAAAGGAAAAGTAATTTGAGGATGCACATACAAGTGCATACAAAAGAGAAGCCTTACAAGTATGCTGTATGCCATAAGTCGTTCTCCACTGGAGAAAACCTCAGAAGTCATCAATTACTGCATAGTGGGATTAAAAAATTTAAATGCGCGCACTGTCAAAAAACATTTGCCCATAAATCTAATTTGACAAGGCATTTAAATGCACATCAATCAGAAAACCGTTCAAATGCAGTTTATGTGACAATTTCCTGGCATCTGCTGGTGGTTTAAAAGAACACCTTCAAGCACATACTGGAAAGAAGCCATAAGCCGTTGCAAAATTTGTCCGAAATCATATTCACGCATGGATCATGTACAGCGACATGAAGATGTCCATAATGGCATCAGGCGGCATAAATGTGCAACTTGCGATAAAACTTTTTTACCGTGAGTAATTTAAATACGCACATAGTGGTTCATACTAAACTGAAAGTCCACAAGTGTGAATTTTGTAGTAAATCGTTTACTCTAAGTGGCAACTTAAAAAAACACGCCAATCGGGTTCATCAAAAAATCAAGGAGCACACTTGCAATTTGTGCAGAAAATCATTTCCTGCAAAGTGGGAATTCGAACGTCATGTGAGAATGCATACTGGGGAGAAGCCTTACAAGTGTACTAGATGTCCCGCCACTTTTATTGATTCGAGCCAGTTTAGTCAACATTTCAAAATTCACATTTGACCCGAAAATTGTAATGAGCTGAATCATTCTTAATGTCAAAATAAAGTTCGCAAGATGGAATGAATAAGAAGATATATATAATTATTAGTTATTGAACATTGATTTTTTGATTAAACTTTTTATAAGCTCGTTTTTTCAGTGCATCAAATGGGTTCAGCTCAATAAAAACAAGCTACTGAAAATTCATGGCTACTACGTTTGCGTAATATTTTATCATTGTTAATATTTCCGAAAATTGCAATGCTAATAACTAATTTAAAATGTATAAAAATAAATTTACAAATCCCTTTAGTTGCGTTTATACATATTTCTTAATAATAAAGCCAATTTGATTTATATAACTTCATCTTTAATTAAACAAAGCAAGTCATTTTGTTAAAATATGTATGTGAATGGGATAAGTGGTGTCTATAATTGAATTAGTTAACAGTAATTAGAAATTTTATTACTCAAAAAAATAAATTTCAACCATGTACTAAAATATGTCTCCCCAAATCGGGAAAATAAAAATGATGAAATTTCAAATAGGCTTTTTGTTTTATAAAAATTAATTGAAAAGCAGCTCAATTGGCTAGGCAATTTATTTATTTTTTAATCATAAATACATCCACAACTTCCACTCGTTCACAATTTAAATAATTTAGTTTGTGGGGTCTTTTCAATAAAAAAATATTGTTACAGATTTTATTATTTTCACTGCCTTTTTAAAACATTCAATTTGATGCAATGAGCTTACTTAAAATGACAGATGTTCAGGTCGAATGAATAATAGACGGAATATTTTTAAGTACATCAACTACTTTGAATGAAGTTTTTGCATTTATTTTTATACATATTTATTTAAACATTGGCATTGTAATAATCCTAAATACTAACAATGATGAAATAGTAATACCTAAATTAAGTAGCCGAGAATCTTCAGTAGATATTTTATTGAGGTGAACCTATTCAATGCGCTGATAACCAGTTTTATTTTTTTAAATATCAAAATTCATTAAATAACAATAATTGTGTGTATCTGCTAATTTATTTATTCCTTACCGCAAATTTCATTTTGATATTTAATTGCTCAGATCATAACAATTTTGAATCAAATGTGAGTTTTTAAATGTCGACTCAACTGGCTCGAATCATTAAAAGCAGCCGGACATTTAGTACACTTGTAGGGCTTCTCTCCAGTATGCACTCTCACATGACGTTCCAATTTCCACTTCGTAGAAAATGATTTTCTGCACAAATTGCAATTGTGCTCCTTGATTTGTTTATGGACCCAATTGATGTGCCCTATTAGGCTTCCGCGTTGGGTAAAAGTTTTTGCGCAAAATTCACACGTGTAGGCTTTCAATTTAGTGTGAACCACTATGTGTCTAGTTAAATCACCCTTGGTAAAAAATGTATTATCGCAAATTGCACATTTGTACAGTCTGATGTCATTGTGGAAAATCTCATGTTGTTGTAGATGGAACTTGAATGAAAATGATTTCGGACAAATTTGACAGCGATAAGGTTTCTTTCCCGTATGTAATTGAAGGTGTCTCTTCAAAGCATTTGGGGATCCCAGGAACTGGCCACATAAACTGCACAGGTACGGTGTTTCCATTAGATGTGTATTCAAATGTGATTTTAAATGCAATTTTTGACTGAAACATTTTCGACAATGCTCACATTCAAATGGTTTAATCCCACTATGCAGCAACTGATGATTTCTGAGGTTTTTTGCATAAGCAAACGAGCTTTTGCAGATTTTACACTTATAAGGCTTCTCTTGGGTGTGCATCCTGATGTGCAAATTAACTTCGCCATTCGTTGAAAACGATTTGTCACACAACATGCACGAATGTGGTTTTTCGTTGATGTGCCTTTGGTAGTGCTGAAAAAGATCCCACTCACGTGTAAATAATTTACCACAAAACATGCAAGAGTAGGTTTTAACATGCTTGTTAATGTGGACAACTAAAGTGTGTTTTGAACAAAATATTTTGCCACAATGACCACACTTGTTACTCTCAGGAGCCATCGTATTGAAAAACGAAAAAAATTTCATGTGTTCAGATCGACAAATCCTTAATTTATGTGAAGTACTCCTGAATATTTGAAGAATTTATAGTCAAGGTTATTAAATTAGTTATCCATTAGAGAATTTAGCAAAAAAATACTGGAAACTTGTGTTGTTCAAAACGTTTACTTAAATGTTAGCACCAAAAAATGTTCAAATAAGTCTCTTACGATCTAACATTGATTAAATCGATGATTATATAATGAAAACTAGCAGAAAGCGCACAGTCGCAGTGAAAATTAAAACTAATTTTGAGCTGTTTGTAAATGTACAAGAAACTCTGGTTTCAACGAACATTATGCGTCTGGCTTGCCATACCACAAATTATGATTATATATTTTATATGCAGGCTTTTATCATTCATTGCATTCAAATGTTATTTAAACGTAGGCATACTGTACTTTGAATGTGTATTTTTTAAAGAGTACTGTACATGCAGTATGACTTCTTTTTACTCTTTTATGACGGCATTAAATACTTTTTGATACCTGCTTATACACACGTATACATTCTAAATTGAACGTATTATATGTACAAGTATGTTTCCATGCACAGTGTGCAGTAATACATACATAAACCTTATGTTCTTTTATAAGTAGTATACTTGTCAGTCAAAATGTGTGACTTACTGGACTACAAAATACAATGATGTATACATTCAATTACAGCGTAAAACGCAGAATCCGTATTCATTGAGCCTACAATATATATTTATAGCCACGTAGGTGTGCTACCATTCTTGAAGTAACGTACACGCGTACTTATACCTATTCAATCAAACAAATAATATAAATTCTTAAATTTCGTTTCTCTATTACATGCGTTTAAGCATTTGAATACAAATCATATTTAAGGCTTTGCGTAGTTTCTAGAGTTTTTAAAAAACGATCGAGAAGTTTGCCATTTCAAAGAAAGCCTACAACCTGCGAATGTTTCGTGAATGAGTTTATGTTTCATAAGCTGTATCTGCTAGAGATATTTCGTTTACTTGTGATTGCCTTTGTAATTTATAAATTATTAACACATTGTTCATAATTTGAAAGCTCAATATATTACAAAATGTGTAGTTTTGGTTTGATACAATGCTAACGGATATGCTGGATTCACATTTGCGCAAAATATTTAATCGTAAAAGCATGCGTTTCTTCTGTGATATATTTTATGCAAAAATCAGGCATACAAACAAAGTCTGCGAAATGTGCTCGATAAATTTTACCATTTATATGTTTTGTGCAATTTAGTAAAGCATTTTTTAAATAAAATTTATTTCCTGAAGACTTAATTGGATTTTAAATAATCAACCAAATGTGTGTAGTTATTTGAAGAGCATTACAATTACATATTTTTATTTTTTCGTGCCTTTATGCCTGCACCAAAATCGCTCACACCACCAATTTAACTAATTTTAACCTAAATGAAAATTGCAGTTTACTAAATTGAATGTCTCAGAATTAAGGATAGCTGAATTTATTTTAATAAGGCAGCTCGTTGGATTTCGATTTAGTGTTGGTTCTTTCTTTGATACGGTGGCGGTGCCTACCACGATTATTGTTTACAATACCTGAAAAAGCTTACAAATGGAATATAAAATAATCACACATATTATTAACGGTCATTGAATCTTAACAAACTACTCGTTGTTTTTAAATTATTTTCAATTTTATGTTGAAAAATTTAATTTGTAAACTGTTACCACGATAGCAAAGCAATACAGCACAAGCTAAAATTCTTTAATTATTGCACACGGGTATTTTAATACTGTAGTCTACTATCAAAAAAGGAGGAATGTAGTTGCAACTCCATCCAAGCTTTCGAAAGCTGAGCTCCCGATGAATTCCCACGTGCTCTTTTTACCAAAGCCTGGATGATCCTGGGTGAAGTTTTTGGACTTTAGACCTGCCCGTGCGTTTAGCTATGCGCTTGCTTGCTATTTGCTGGTTTTATTTATTTGCTCATATCTTTGAAGCTACTCTGCTTGCGGAGTGCGGAAACTCATTTACACTAACTTTGATGTGACGAACTATAAAGACAAATATGAATAGAAATTAACTATTCATCTTTCCTAATACTTTAAACGCAATCGTTTGAAAACCACATTTTAATTTGATTAAGTTGAGTATAGTTTTAATTTATATGTTTGAACTAAATAGTCGACGCGGCGGCAGCATAACATTTAAACTATACTTACAATTCCATTTTATCTTTGATATGTGTGCTAATATTGATACATAAAATTATTTAGAAATTCGATAAAAACTCAACGAGCTTTCACTCGCAAAATACATTACTCCGTTGTATTACTGTTTCACTCCGTCTCCGACAGTAATGTTGACTGTTATTAATTGACGTACCGGACTTCTCCGCATCATACCATATAGTTCGACAGAAGGAAAAATATGATTAGTAAGTGCATTTATATACTTGTATTTGCTCAAGTTGTTTGGTTCATGCATGCATTCTTAATGTTTAACCAAAAATCTGTTATTTGAAATAAAACTTGCATTTTAATTGTCTAATCCGTATGTTGCCAGTGTATAAGACTTACGTACCACTTGTATGCGTGCATATTTCAGATTTTGAATACAAATCGTGTAAGCACGTACCTCGGTAGACCTGGTACATAGTATGTGTTCATATCATGTTTGATAAATATTCCATGTGAACAAAACTGAGTACGAACCATCGACACATAAAACATGCATGGTAGTACTACAATAATGGCCCAACTTGCTGCCGTTCAAAAATTAATCTAGCCAGTAGGAGCCAAATTAGAATTTTAAAGCATACAATCAGATTCAAGTTGTGGCTACAAAATTACATCTTGGAATACTGCAAGTGCGCCGCATATTTATCACTAAAATCAAGTTGCTTCTGATACAAATTATAAACATCTAGTCGGTCTTGGAGTTATTGTACACAAAATTGTTGCCAACCCGGATCTGTTATTACCTGTGTGCTTTCCAGAAATAATTTAGTGCTTGAGTAAATGTTGTGTAAATTTTGTTTATCGCACCCAATCATTTCACCAATATTCACTTTTACAACTCGACGTAAAAGACATACATTAATTAAATTGTGGCCAATCCCAAAACAAAATAAATTTTTTGTCAATAAGATGGCTCCTGAGAGTTTCAAGTGCAGGCATTGTGAAAAAGCATTTAGTTCAAAACAAACTTCGGTTGCCCACATTAATAAGCATGTTGGAACCTACCGGTGCATGTTTTGTAGTAAATCATTTAGTCGTGAGCGGATATTTTTGGAGCATTTTCAGCGACACGTTAATGAAACACCACATTCGTGCACGTTGTGTGACAAATCATTTGCAACAACTAATGAATTGAACTTACACGTCCAAATGCACACCCAAGAGAAGCCTTACAAGTGTACTATTTGTCAGAAATCTTTCTCAACTGGAACTACTCTCAAAACACATGAATTGATACATAGAAATTTAAAGAATTTGAATGTGACCATTGCCAAATATGTTTCACCCAAAAATCTGCTTTGACAAGACATTTGAGTACTCATAAAAAGGAAACACCGTTAAAGTGCAGTTTATGTGTCAAGTTCCTGGGGTGTTCTCTAGCTCTCAAACGTCATCTTCATTCACATAATGGAGAGAAGCCAATTTTGAAGAAGAAGAGAAGAGAAGAAGAGAAGAAGAAGAGAATGCTGTCAATTTTGTCTCAAAACATTTTTAAGGAAGTCTGATCTGCAGCAACATGAGGATATTCACAAATACATCAGACGATGTAAATGCGAAACTTGCGATAAAAAGTTTTTGAGAAAGAGTCATTTAACTAGTCACATGGTGGTTCATGCTACATCGAAAGCCTACACATGTGAGCTATGTGCAAAATCGTTTAGCACACGAGGAAACTTAAAAACGCACTTTAATGTGGTTCATCAACAAATCAAGAAGCACAAATGTAATTTGTGCGGAAAACTTTTTGCTGCAAAGGGGGATTTGGAAAGCCATGTGAGAGTGCATACTGTTGAAAAGCCATACAATTTTACCAAGTGTCCCGCTGCTTTTAAGTACTCAAAGCAATTAACCCCTCGTATAAAAATTCATGGTTAGTTGAGATGTGTATGCTGCTAACAATTTAACTAATTATGAAACTATTCTATAAGAGTAATAATTAATTTAATTACGCTATTATGGTTGCTGAACTTGCTTAATTTGGTTAACACATTAATTGATCATGTTTGTAGGAATTATTATTTGATAATGCAAGCTTTTATTGTTAATGAACTTGCTTTGTTTTGAGTATAATTATAATTGAAAGACTAGTTACTAAGCTGTATGAGCAATTCATTGAGATGATTAAGCGATTAAATGTCAGAATAAAAACCATTAGTTCGATTTCAAGGGATGTTCGATTTCATACCATTTAATTGTTGTTGTTACTGTCTAAAATTGAAATGTCTAGAATGAGCTAAATATGTTGAAGTATTATTATTATGAATTTGAATCCACAAACTTTCGTTGCATAGCAAAACATATTTTTATCTTATAACTAGCTGCTCAAAAGACAAACCTCTTTTCTCATCGCGCATCGTAAGCCATTTCCTCAATGTTGACTTGAATTAGTTGCGCTGCTTCAAAATAAATAAATAAATTATTACCAAATTTAAAGTTTTGCTCAAATTTAAAGTAGTGGTTAATTTTGACAATTGAATTAGAACAGTTTATTATTATTGTAGAGGAGAAATGAAAATAGACAAGCGACTGATGGAGGAGGACATGTCAGCAATCAATTAAATCAGTTTCATGGCAGCTTTGAACGCATTGTCTTCGTCTCGCTAAACCCCCAACTTGTAAATCAAAACAGTGCGACTTTCAAATAGTCAACACTTTTTACTTAGCAATTCACAAAGAATGAAAAGAATAAGAAGAAAGATAGGTAGGAGTTGATAAATGCGTTTTTAACTTAATAAATGGTGCACTTCTTTTAACGTTGACCATTGAAATTTTTGTTTAATTAACTTTTGATTTAATTATCAATATTTTAGTTGAGGTGGCCGTGGATGCGAAGGCTGGGGAATACGAGATGACTTTGTGGGGGAGCACCTTGCTGACGAGGCTGGTTGAACAGCTAAATTATTAATTATTTGGATTTTATCTGCGAAACAATTTAATAGTTTTTAATTATTTTATAATTGACTAGTTTAATTATTTTATACTATAAAGCTATACTTATGTGAGAGCCGCCGTCAACAACCAAAACAAAATATTTTTTCTCGTCGACACCCCTTCACGAAGACAACCATGATCACCAATTATATTAATATTAACCCCAATTTAAATCAAGTTTTAAATACAATAAATTACACTGCTCACTAATTGTTTTATCAGCATCTTGAACTTATCGGCTACGCTGCACTATTCAGTTACACCACCACCCAGTTAAATCTACACTTTAAAAAGTTTAAAAAGTTTTTAAAGTCAAGCAGTTTGGCATCAAGCCGATTCTCTTTTGTGTAGTTTATATACCACCAAGTCACGTTAATGAAGAATTGTTTATTGCTTTAAATTTTATTTTTGATAAATTATACAAACAAGGTCTTGAAATCGTTGTGGTAGGGGATTTCAATATAGATTTTAGTAAAAATAGTGCAGAATTGAAGAAACTTAAGAATATTGCAAATGAAGCCAGCCTAACTCAGATCGTTAATTTTCCAACTAGAATAGCCTCTGTGTCAACTGTGAATGGGTTCAATATCAGTAGTACTCTTATAGACCATATATATGTGAATTTTCCAGAAAAATACTCAGTAGTTTCGGGTTTCGATTTTGCGGGTTCTGATCACAAATTGATATATGTAGTACGGAAAAAGTGCAAATTTCTTAACATTTCTGAAAATTTAAAGGAATATCGATCTTACAAGAATTTTGATACTGAAAAATTTAATATCGAATTAAAAAAAGTTGATTGGAATATATTAAATTTAACTGAAAATGCAGATGATGCTTTGGAGATATTTGATAGCATTGTTTTGGCACTGCTTAGTGTGTATGCTCCAATCAAGAAACGGTTAGTCTCAAAAAAGCTTGCACCGTGGTTTAGTAGTGAGATCAATGTTTTGTGTATGAGACGGGACAATGTAAAAAAGCAGTTTAGCTCTAAAAATGATCCAAAACTGTTCACTCAATATAAAAAACTGAGAAATGATATAAATGGTAAACTTTTATTGGCTAAAAAGGATTATTTTCGTAAAAAATTAGAGAAATATAAAGATTCTGAAAATATATGGAAAGTTATGAACGAACTTCTAAACTATAAATCAAAGTCTTCCATTAAAGTTAGTAAGCTAGTCGATGATGGTGGAGATGTTTTAAATGATGATGACTCAGTCTGCTCAAAATTTGCTGATGAATTTGTAGTGAAGTCTTCAGTTAGTGAAACAAGTCACCTGAAAAATGATATAGATGACTATGAAAAACGATTCTTGAGTGAAAATCCTGAATATGTAAATCTTCCATTTTTTGATGCCGAAATTTTAGCTGCAGTGAAATATGTGAAGAAAGGCAACACTTCAGGTAGTATACCAATGAGAGTAATGAAAGCTTGTATAGAAGCCCTCGTCAATCCATTAAAAATAATTTTTAATAAAATTTTTGTATCAGGAAAAATTCCCACAAGTTTCAAAAAAGCGGATTGTTTGCCACTATATAAAGGTAGGGGTAGATATACAAATTCTGGTTCATATCGTGCTATTTTTGGACTTAGTTATATAACCAAAGTTTTTGAGAGGATAATTTATAATAGGTTAGTATCCATGACCAATAAACTTTTACTAGAAAACCAACACGGGTTCAGAAGTAGACGTTCATGTGAAACAGCGGTATCATTATTTACCCAATATATTTATGATAAGCTTAATAAACGAAGTGGTAAAGTTTTAGCAGTATTTGTTGATTTTAGTAAAGCGTTTGATACAGTGTCACATGAGTTGCTAGTTAAGAATCTGCTAAATACGTTTAACAATAAAATAGAACCATATATGGTTAAAATTTTACAAAACTATTTCTGTGATCGAAAATTTAGAGTAAAGAATGGTAACTATTTATCAAAATACTTTGACATTAAGGCTGGTTCAGGCGCTGGTAGTGCACTTGGCCCAATCTTATTTTCTTTGTTCATAAATGATCTTGATAGTGCAGTTAATTTACCCTTTCTTCTCTATGCTGATGATCTTGTGTTTTTTACTGAATTTACAAATTTACAAGACGGTATAACAGAAATTGAAAATTGCTACAAAAAGTTAAAGCTATGGTGCACTGAAAATAAATTAAAAATAAATGTTGATAAGACCAAATCTATGTTTTTCTATAAGGAACACGATTATCGTTCAAAAAATATAGTGCAAAATGTTAATGAAATTATGCTTGATGGGGAGCATATTGATGTAGTATCAACTTTTAAATATTTAGGTGTAAACTTAGAAAGCACATTACAATTTACACAACATTATGAAATAGTTATTAAGAAAGTAGTTGTTGCCCTGAAAAAGTTAAGTAATATCAAACGTTTTTTCCCTTCTAAGTTACTTAAATGCTTACTTTCTTGCTTTGCGTTTAGCATATTTGATTATTGTTTAGTGATTTGGTCAGTTCAAACTGAGTTGAAATTGCAAAATATACAAAATAAAATTGACAAATTCTTATTTTCCTATTTTTATCCTAGAATATTTAAGTCAAATTTAAAGAAATGTGCAAGTTCAAAGAAAATAAAAGTTAAGCAAAAAGAATTGTTAAATATGGTAGATTTACTAACGGTAAATGAGCGGCGTTCGATTTCATTGTTAAGATTTGTTATTAGAAATAGACATAATAATTTGTTTAAATCATGGTTTCCATTTGATAAGGATAATCCTTATGCTAAATTTAAATTGGACAAACCAAACAATGAAAAATATAAGAATAGTGTTAAATGGAGCTGTCATGTTATATGGAATGAAATGGTGCAAAAATGTAAACCTGATGTAGAATTATGTGAACATAGTTTTATTGAAATGTGTAAATCAAGATTATGTGAAAACAGGGTTGATGTTTTTCTATAATTTTTTGTTTAAATGACTTGGTAATATTATAAGATAATTTGTTTTATGGAATGAAAACCGATTAGTTAGTTATGTTGTTTTGGTGCTGATAGCAAGTGCATTTTTGTAGCACCTGAATCTGACAACAAGTTAAATAAAACCACTCAATCAATTTAAAAATGGGGACTGCTCTCAAATTCAGGAATTATTTAAAAGTGTGGACTACCCTCAAATTAACGACTTGTTTAAAACTGAGGACCACTCTCAAATTGAGGACTTATTTAAAAGTGTGAACTACTCTCAAATTAACTACTTGTTTAAAAATGAGGACCACTATCAAATTGAGGACTTGTTTATAAATTAGGACTACTCTCAAATTAAGGACTTGTTTAAAAATGAGGACTACTCTCAAATTAAGGACTTGTTTAAAAATGAGGACTAGTCTCAAATTAACGACTTGTTTAAAAAAGAGGACTACTCTCAAATTGAGGACTAGTTTAAAAATGAGGACTACTCTTAAATTAAGGACTTGTTTATAAATTAGGACTACTCTCAAATTAAGGACTTGTTTATAAATTAGGACCACTCTCAAATTGAGGACTTATTTTAAAATGTGGACTACACTCAAATTAAGGACTTGTTTAAAAACGGTGACTACTCTCAAATTAGGGACTTGTTTATAAATTAGGACTGCTCTCAAATTAGGGACTTGTTTAAAACTGAGGTCCACTCTCAAATTAGGGACTTGTTTATAAATTAGGACTGCTCTCAAATTAGGGACTTGTTTAAAACTGAGGTCCACTCT
>JAQFXM010004530.1:0-16922 GCA_034693345.1 Entomobrya multifasciata | reverse complement strand
ATTGGTGTTTGTCCGTTTGTCTGCAAATAGTGTTATCAGTAAAATTTGAGTTTTATCAGAATAGCGTATTGTGTTATCTGTTTTCTTGTCGTCAGTTAGTTTTGGGTGTAAGTATTGCATATTTATTAATGGCCATCGTAGTTTTCATGAATTTGCTTTTTAGTGACGGGTAGAAAACTATATATCAAAAATTATTTTTCGAATTTAATTTCGAAACTGGGTGCAAATAAATGGAATGAAATTTTGAAAATTTGTCAATGTTAAGGGGTGAAAGGTTAAATTAAGATGTAAAGCATAAATATCCAAGCAAAATTTAAAATGAAATTGAAGAAGTTTGATTACTTAGTTAGTCTACAAGATAAGAATTCTGATAAAATTGTATAGATATCTGAAGGGACTTCATGGTTTAAAATATAAATGATACCCAATTAATTTATTTCGTCTGATTATAAAATTTATCGCATTACCCCATATCCAAGAGGTATACAGGAAATGAAAAACTCATAAAAATTTCAGGTGCCAGCTACGTAGGTACACCCACTTGAACAAAGTATTTTAAGGGGTTTCATGCTATGTCATAGCAGAGAGGAGATGAATTGAAGCAGGAGGAGGACTGCTTTTTTACATGGATCATATGATTCATCATCATCATGTTGTCCCGTGCCCCATCAGTGTACTTTGTCATGTTTCGTTACTTTGCAGGCGTCTCACTGTGGTTTACATAAAACGATATTGAATGTGACATCATTCCATTTGAATTACAGGGATGAATGGATAAATATTAGGTATCCATCTTTTTCTACCAATAAGCAATAGTTGGTCGAATTAGTCAACTTGAATGGCTTTGTTTAATTGGGAGCGTTGGTGGTCATTCTGTAAAGCTACAAGTTGAGGTATAGTACTCCCGTCCGTCGCGTCATAGTGGACTTTAATGTATTGAACGAGTAATCTGGATCACGCGATCTGTTATGTTAGTAGGGTGAAATCGCTGTAACCTCATATAACGAGTGAATAATCAAATGCACGAGATGACGAGAATGCTGAAATTTGTAAATTTGATTAGAATCACGAGAATTTTGAAATAGGAAGTGATTTTCGATGCAAGAGAAACCTAACGTTTTACCAGCCGCGAAATGAAATTTGGGAGAAAATCGTGATTTTGATTGTTTTACAAGTAGACACTGAGAATGAATGAATGATATTTAAATGACCTGTTAGTTCCGTACTTCAATTTTTTTGAACTGGAAACTGGAACTTTCGGCAATTGTCAGAAAAATATTTTTAATGCCTTGATAAAAATTTATGCTTCAGCAGATTTGGATCTAAAACTGAACCACTTAAAATTTCCTGGGCTGAATTTAAAATTTAACATAAAATTGTTGGCGGATATTTGCATAATTATTTTTGAAACTGACATAAACTTTTATCAGGCATGAAAAACTGCTTTAAATATTTAATTTTGAAAAAATAACTTATTACAACTCGACTTACCAAAAAATAAGTTTCAACATCATGTTAAAATCAAGAAATATGAAATTGAAGAAAATTTTAAAATTTCATTGTGGCAAATTCATAGTTTTAATTTAAATTACTTGCTGTGTTTGCATAACTGCGTAAGAATCTGTGGGGCCTGCATTATCATGAATTAAAAGTTCATTATATATGTACCTTGATTAAAATTCAAAACCGATATTTTTTTCTATTTTTTTCCGATTTGCATATGACAAATAAGCATGTTTCAAAAAAATCCAAACAAAGAAAACCTTTCGTTAGCGCCTAGAGCCTCTAATCATGAATTCATAACTTTCAGTTCAAAAACTATTTAATAATTCAACACTTTCTGATTTCAGGTACTTTCTCCAGAGGACTCACTAAAATACATATGAACCTGTTAAAAATTGGGTATAAAAGGGCACTCCCAACAGAAAACTAACTCACAAAGCTTCTGGAAGCCGTTTTCAACATTTCGTTGGACACCTCAGCAGTCAGCACACAATTTTCAGTTTTTCGAGCATCGTTCGGAAGTAAGTTTTTCATACAACTCTGATTCATCCTAAATTTATTTTCACCATCATTAATTCTTAAATTTATCAGTTTCAGACTCACTGTTCTTCTGCAAATTTGGTTTTTCGTGACACAGCAATGGGCAAACCCAAGTCAACAAGAAGCAACCCAAGGACTACTGTCCAAAAAGTCAAAAAGCTGACCCCCAGAAGAATCAGCATGATCACGAATTTCTTGACCCAGTCTGTCCGTTTCCCTGCGAAATTTGGGGTATTCGAGACTAAAAAGTGGGTGGACAATCTTATTGAACACTTGAACGAGCCTAGGCGCTACAGGTCCACAAGAATGGATATCCTGGCTTGGTTGGATGATGACTGCTTTCAAGAGGTAAGAACCGAAAATTCCTTTTATTTTGTGCTAATTTGCATAAATTTTATAATAAATATGTTTCTTTTAAATTCTACAGTTAATCGACCACGTTATCATCCCGACCGCATTTAAAACTGGTCAATTGACAGTACTGACAATGTACACCGTTCCACCGGATTCGTCTGGATCAGAGTCAAGCGAGAAATCGGCGTCAACCAAGTCAAGCTCTGGAACCTTGTTCTCCAGAATCCAGACAGGGAAAGATGCGTGAAGAAAAACAGTGAACAATGAATGGAAACCATTAGACATGTACCCAAATGCAAAGGATTGATGAATGATGATTCTTACCTAATTTGATAACCATGGTCGAGTACCTGCAGCAGAGAACGATGATTCTTACGATTTACGAATATGAAGTTTGTTCAATAGTTCTTATGTATTCTCTGGGTTTTTTTTCGTTTAAAAGATTTTTTTGAAAAACGAATTTTCACACTTTTTTACCTTTCCAGTTTTCAATGTATTTAAATGGATGCTCCTAAATAAATACGTACTTCGTTGTTTCGCATTCCGTTGTTGTTTTTAGCTTTTTTCTTCATCACAAGTTGCTTAATCATCAAACGACTATTGCATAATCAATTTAAAGAGAAAACTTCATCATATTTTCATGTTAACATTATTGCACCATTTCAAAGTCATTTGACAAAATAAATTTACACGTTAAAAATATCATACATAACAGATAGAGCCTTTCCCCGTCCGTGTAAAGGATTATATTGGTTTCAGATTTCAAAGAAAATTTTGATGGATGAATTTTAATATATTTTTACCTTTCCAATTATGAATTAATTTAAATGGATGCTCCAAAATAAATAGTTCATTGTTTCTCCTTCCATAAACAAATTATTTTACTTTTTTCTCGCTAATATTTGAAGAAACGCTTACAAATATCACGATGAAATCATTGAAGCATTTCAGAGTCATTTAACAAAATAAGTCATCATGTTGCATTTCTGTCAGATGGAAAAAATATATACATATCGGCTGCGACTGACTGGCGTGGTGCGTGGTGTGGAGCAAATAGAGAATAGACAAGACAAACACGAAACCCGACGACATGTGGCAGACATGACAGTACCATACAAATTCATTCTTCAAAAACAAAGTGACAAGAAAGGATACACACTTTTTATAAGGTGGTGTGTCGAATTTTTTGATTACGTAACATCCTGTCAAGATAAAAGCACAGTGCATCAATTTTCACCGTTGTCTCGCAACGAAAGGTATGGTAAAACGTTTAAAAGTACCGATATTCATCTTGTAAAACAACTGATTAGTGGTTAATTAGTGTCAATAAGTATTTAATTTTGCTACCATTTCTGCAGAAAAACAAACCTGACGAGAAGATTATTTGGACGAAAGATTAAGGAAAAGAGATCCTAGAATTTTTAATTTTTTGGAAACCGTCGAAACTCTGGCCGTGTGTTGTGTTTATAGTAACGTCATCGTGACACCAAGTAAGTTAACAAAATTAATTTTAAATTATTAATTACACTAAATAGCATCATTTAATTTATTTACATTCTAAACAAACACATTTTTTCTGTACATTAATTTCCCCAAAGCACCATGCCAAAACAACCATCCCCACCACCACCCCCGAAAATAGAAGACCAACCTGACATCTTATTAAACTCCACCCGCACGTTACCAAGAATCCTGAAAAAACGCCCAGCAATGAATCCACCTCCAAATCCCCCCGCCAAACAAACCCCATCAGCTATCGACATCCATCTCACCTACACCCAGTCGATAAGGAACCAGGATCCGAATCAGCAGAATCGTAATGAAGAACCCTACGACAATGAAATCATTTCAAGTCTCCAGTTTAACGACGATGGTACCCTTTTAGCGATAGGTGACAGAGGAGGCAAGATTAAAGTGTTCAGACGTTTGTCAAAGTACAGGAATCCTGGTGGAATCCCAAAATATGAGCCGCGCGTCGCCTTTCAATCTCATCTTCCAGAGTTTGACTATCTCAAGAGCTTGGAAATTGAAGAGAAGATAATCCAGTTGAAATGGTTGAAAGGAAATAACAGATTTGACTCCATTTTATCATCCAACGACCGTACTATCAAGTTATGGAAAATTGGGGACGTGATTAAACCAGATTACATTGCAAGTCGATCCCGAAGCCCCAGCAACATTCAACGGTTATCAATTCCAAGACGGTATAAGAATATGCCAGAGCCAGTAGCCACCCTCCGGAAATCCTTCAGTAATGGACATACGTTTCACATTAATAGTGTGTCAGTAAATTCAGACTATGAAACGTTTCTCTCCAGTGATGACCTCCGAATTAACTTGTGGTCTGTGGACCACACTGACCAGAGTTTCGTAATTGTTGATCTCAAACCAGAGAGTATGGAGAATCTGAGCGAAGTGATAACAACATCAGCCTTCCACCCAAAATCTTGTAACATCTTTTGCTACAGTACAAGCCGAGGGATTACTAATTTGTGTGACATGCGTGTGAATGCTAACTGTGACAAACCACTGAGATACTTCAAGTATGATGACCCAACTTACAGAGGATTCTTCTCGGAGGTCGTAGCTTCCATTGCGGATGCCCAGTTTTCCAACTGTGGTAATTGCATCGCTACACGGGACTACATGGGTGTAAAAATTTGGGACACCCGAATGGATTCCAAGTGTTTACTTCACTATCAAGTACAGGATTACCTGAAGCCCCACTTGTGTTCAATGTTTGAAAACGACCTGATTTTCGACAAGTTTTTGGTATCATGGAGTCACAATGATAGGAGGATAGTGACTGGCTCTTACAGCGATTTGTTTTCAATCTCTGAACCAAACGTGCAAGACAGCCTGTCTAAGTCGATGTTGTTCCAGATCTCGGACGAGTACAAGGACTGCAGACATCACGTTCTCAAAGGGAAGCGAGTTGTACCTGATGGGATGAAAGTGGAACGCCCACTAGAAGACATTAGATTTGACGACTTGGATATCCAGAAACGAGTAATGTTGAGCCAGTGGCACCCAACAGAGAATATTTTAGCCGTGGCGAGTACTACTAATGTCTGTTTGTTAAATGAAAAGAGGTTGTTCATGTAACATGTTGTTTTGTATGTGTGAAATAAAATGTAGTACTAATATTTTTTGAATTATCTTTTGATAAAAATTATCTATTTTATTTTTCTGAGAACTGTTTTTCTTTTTGAGTATCATTTTATTTTTAACAACTACTCCCATTTTTTTCATGTTTCAATTTATTAAGTATTGATTGAAAAATAGGATGGGGTATATATTCATCATCGGGATCATCTACTAATGTGACCTCACAATTAAAACTGACTTTCTTAGGAACTCCGCTACTTGTACTGGAGCGATCTGACGGTTTACCACCACCGCATAGAGAGCTAACGTCACTAAAGTTTGTAGGGCTCATGGGACTTAGGGCTACTGGAGGTACTATTTGTGTAGGTGGTAAAAGTAGCCTCAGGTCTGGAGCTGACATACTCAGATTGGCTAAAGCACCCTTCTTATTAGCTGCTGTTCTTCCATGATATTTCACTTTTCTCCTAACTGTTGCGAAATTGTTTGATGACTCTTTTCCCTCAGATGATAAAATTGATGGAGATTTTGTTGGAGAATTTCTCCTACTTCCACCACCTGATGAACTATTATCCTCAAATGACTTTGCGTAGATTTCATTAGACTTTGATGAGTTGGAGGTTGAGGTTGAACTGGAGCTTTGGGTTGAGGATATACCGGAATCTGAGTCTAGTGGCCAGTTTTCGTATATTCTTGTGTAGCTTGACTGCTTGTGGGATGGGTAGGTTGGGAGTTTGGTTGGGATTGTTGGTGGCGGGACGTAGCTGAGTGTGTTGACTGATGATGATGGAGCACTCTCATCCCGGCAGTAGAAGCAGAACACAACGTTGAATCCCTGGGTTATCGGGTGGAACCTTGACTCTATCCAGGTTTTGTTTAAGGTGAGCACTCTTCTGGAGTCGATGAATACCCAGAGCTCTAGTCTTGAATGGTAGAATATTGTTGCGTGGCCCCATTGTGGGGAGTAGAGGATAAGGCCTTTTAAGAGTAGATCGGCAACGGAGGTAGATGACTCAAAGATTAAGTGGGGGCGGAGTCTGGTGGGGAGGAAGGTGATGAGGGAAACGGAGGTTGAGTCTGAGAAGTGGATAGGGAGGAAGTGGGGAAGATTACGGAGAAGTCGGAAGACTTTTGTTTGGCCATGGCAGTTGGGCTGTTTGGGGTAAAGTGAGACGTTAGATTATATTGCTTAAAAATTGACATTTTGCATAGTTTATTTAATTGCTTGCATGATATAATTACCTGAACACAAAATTCCCCCGAGTCAAGCGTCGTTTTAATAGCAAACTCAAAACTTGGCCAGTCGTCACTCACAAAGTTGGTCGCATCAATTTGCATAACGTACTGTAACGCAAACAATAACAATTTAGTAATCTTTATACCCACCAAAACGTGCCAAAATAAATCATAAAAAAGGAAATTAATCAACACTCACCTGCGTCACACTCTCAACATAACTAGTTGTCCTACAGTGCAAACAAATCTTGGTGTAGCTAAACTCAGTATGCAACTTGAGTCCACTGTTGCTGCACCCCATCCCCAAACCCAACCCATCAGACGCCGTCGCCGTGTGCAAGCCAGATGCTGGGTTGCTGCTACCACTGCAGTCTTCTAGTTGGCGTAGTAAGGTTTCCTGTAAAAAAATATTGTCATCATGAAGTAACATCCCTTGTAAGTCTTCCCGCACGTGAATGTGAATCATAAAAAAAGTCTCTTACAAATTGAATATGAGCCGGAACATTTCCTGGGACGGCCCCAATGCTCTTGAATTTACCGAACTGAGCGTTTTCTATTGAGGACTCTATAGTTTGCCGGATGTGGGGTGGGTCTAGTACAGATTCCCTCATCAAAAGACTCAGCTCGTGAAAGATATTCTGTAAAAAAGGCAAACATTGAAATTTTTGTTAAGTTTAGGCTAAAAGCATCATTAGTAACACGGCAGTTAGTAAAATCATCATCGTCATATTTTTTTTCATTCTCATGTGCCGAATGACAAACGACCCCGTTATCCAAACGAGTGGTTAAGAAAATTGAGATTGATTGGGAGACTCAGATTCGCAACATTGAAAGATGACAATTGTCAAAAATCAAAATAATTTCTCTTTTTTCACAAGATTTTTTTTTCTCACAGGCTATATTTTCCCTTTTTTCTAAACCTTCACATTGACCTACGAAATTTTTAAAACTTAAATAAATCATTCAAAAAAAATGTTCACTGTGAATTTAATACCCCCATTCAAATATATCATTATCATTACACGTCAAAACAAATTTCATATTTTTGCTACTCTACAGTCTATACACACCTATCTTGAAAAAAAAACAAGCATGGCAAGTCACAAATTATCTTGAAGCATACAACAGTTCCGCTTTAAACAATGCAGTCCTGCTAGTTAATAGCCCATCGTAAACCTCTCAAACAAACACGTCAAGTACTAACCCAAACAATGCTAACCACCTTTAAAAAAATACAAGTTTGAAGAAAACAATTGCACCTGAATGTTATTTTACACCTTTTATTAGACCATTTTAGAGACCGGGATGCTCAATCAACTCTGCCATGTTTTAACATTGCATTCAATTCAAAATATTTACAAAAAACCAATATTCTGCATCAAATTTTTTTAACCAGTGCAGTAGGCTTTTGTTAAAAATCATCAGATTCGCTACATTTTTTTTTCTGAAAAAAACTGCACCTTAAAAAATCCCATCTGCTTGTTATAACGTAACCGCCACGCTCCCATGAGCAAAACCCCGAAAGCAAAAAATACTCTCGTAAATTTTTCATTCATAAACCCACCGATCCGCGAAAATGATAACGATTTTATGAAATTGATAAGCATGACTTATGCAATTTTACTTACGGGTTAAAAAAATGCATGATGATTTACGGTATATATTTTTACTAACCAGCCAGATAATTAATCTTAACAAGCCAAAAAATGTATACTCACCTTAAAACAGCAGACAAGACAATCAATCCCCCCAACACCACCCCCACAAACATGGTAGCCCAACTTCCTAAAATTCCTCCTAAAGTAATCCAAGTGATATAAACTCCTCGTCAACTCGATCAGCGGGGACTCCATCATGATAACCACCACACTTTAACAAATTTATTATTCCTTTCGAAAAACAATGTTCATTGAACACGATTCACTGCAAAAATATTATATCTTTTGCCCTCTCACATCCAAGTCACGTTAAAAAAATGATAATTTGACCCCAATAATAAAATTCAAACCCTCCCTTCAAGTCACAAACAATTCCCTTTCACCATCCAAAATAAAAATAATCATAAAACTGCCCATAAAAATCCACTTATATGCCAAATGTCCAACAATTATTATTTTTCATAGATCACGACAACAGCATTCATAGTCAGTAGAGATCTCCTTCCATCCACCATACATAATCCCCAACACAATCCCAAGTGCACACACAGACCACATCTAATTTGTTATCTTGTCTTTTTGAGTACCATGTAATGATGCAGACGCAGGCAATTCAGAGAGTTGCACAAAAATCACAATCGCCAACACGTAGTTTTTTTTGTAGGAGTGGAGCAAGCAGCAGACCAGACCACGTACGGGATATGGTGGACAATGTAATATTTTTAAGATGATGATTCAAGGCGACTATGACTGTGATGATGACGATGGTGATGCTTGAGATTTTAATCGTAATATATTTTTTTATGAGTACAAGGCAAAGTTGTAGAACTTGTGAACACACACACCACACTTGTTGATGATGCTGAGTATATTTGTTTGAGATTCCGTTTTTAATTAGAGATTTATTCCTGAGAGATCCATTTAAAATGTATAGTTTCCAAAATAGTTATTCCAACAATTAAGTGTCCAAAACTGTAACTATATCCAGTTAAAATTACGAAACTGTCACAAAAACGCAATACAAAGTTTTCACTGAAAAAATATATAACGCATCTCTCCTTCCATCCACCACAACACCCAAACCCAAAATGAAGCAACGCAACAAGAGAAGCGTACTCTTTACACGTTCAACAATGTAGTAAAAACGCGTCCTCTTCTACAAACCAATTTTCATTCCCCTTCTTTTTCTACACACAACAATACATAAAAACCCATCAAGAAATACTCGTACAGAAAAAAAACAAGAAACAACTTCTCCCTTCTCATCATCATCATCGTCTCGTCTTATATATTTTTTTCCTTATCTTGTTACAAACAACATATAAGTTATATATTAGCCTGTTGCTGTTGCTTATTTCAAAGACAAAAAAATATTATGCTCAGAAAAAAATAAGAACTTCTCCACATCCATCTCTCCAACCACAAGAATCACTGTTGCCGTGTCGCTGCCCCTATAGCCTTCAGCGATTTCCTGACGGGGACGAGATTTTTACTACTTTTAGATGTCGTGCTCGTTTTTCTCTTCTGAGTCTTGAGCAAAGGGATAGTTTGTACTAAGCAACCTTTCTATATATCTATATTACATATATATACGCCTGACTAGACCTCAATACACATTTTATACCTGTGACTTTTAAAAGTTTTCAAGAAGATTGTTACGGGAAAATGTAACGAGTCTTGTATGTACACAGGTAACAATACGTGATTGTTTGAGATGCTGGGAGGTGGTGAGGCTTTTTCAGAGGGTGGATTTTATGAGGGACCAGCTTTACTAAGGGGACCTGAATAATATGCCTTACAAAATTGTAAGAGATTTTTATACAAAAGCCTCGCGATAGATTTCCATCCTTTTGAATTGAATAGCCCAAGCTTCTTTTGAGATGGATGCAGTTTTTTGTATATTTCTTACAAAAAGGTATAATCTTCTTGTAGCTGCATTGCATCAACCATCAACCATGATGCTACAAAATCAACTGCATCGTATAAACTATATGATCAAACTGACTTTTAAACGCTTATTATAATCCTCTATAGCTAATCTGCTCCCCTCACAGAAAAATAAAATCAAGGTATTACGCTTTAATGTTTGTAACAATGCATCATTTACGATTGCTGTTTGCTAAGCGTACACATTGTTGTGTGAGCAAAGCACAGCACTGTGCTAGGAACCTCTCTAAAAATCTCTTTTTAAAAACTTGTTGCACACAATAAAAATAAATTTTTATCCCTCGAGCTAGCTCCTCCGTTTGTTGAAAATGTACGGATATGTGATTGTGTGTATCCTGCGAGTGTGCTCATTTTACACGGTTTCACAAAATGACAATGTAGAGTCGTAGTCGACCGACCCTAAAATAAAAGCATGGCAGTTTAGATTTGTGATTCTGGGAAGTTAAAAATATAACTTATTATGATTACGCAGAGCAGAGGTTTAATGATTGTTGATGATTGTTGTATTATCGGGTTCTCAGGGAGGGAAATGATAAGCAAGGGTAGTAAAGCAAATGTGTTTTCCCACGAAAGGAACGAAAAAAAGGTTTAAGCTTTGATTATCAAGTTTGTGTTGTTTACGCATCTGTTGTAATACCTGATGCTTCTGTTTAGTATCTTGAGACGGCCCTAAAAACCGGCACACACTCGCAGACTCAGGTAAGCTTATATACCTTTTTATTTAACCGGGTGACGAGCGCAGGATTTTCTTGAAGTGCTCCCTTTAAGATGAGCTGTTTTTTGATGTTTCTTGAGAAAAAGCCTGAGAAGACAGAAGGTAACCGTGATGTTTTGTCTTGTGTAAGTTTCATGATCTTGTTTTGATGTTCACTGGAGGATAATACAGTGTTATTATGAGAACAAAAAAGGACAGTATATTTTTTAGTGTGGCTACTGGATTTACACAGCTGCAATCCCACGGTCATGAGCGGTCAAATGGATGGATAACTGCAAACTGGCAGTTGTGGTATAGGGTTTTTTACTTTTATTTTCGGTGGAAAATGATGGGAACTCGTGGACATTTGGTTGATTGGGGAAAATGAAATGAAATCGATCGGGTTGTTTTCGATCGTTGAAAGTTTTTCTGTATTAAATTCCCCCAAAATGCTCAGCTCAGCAGTTCCACTTTCCCTGAGCAACACACAAACCCATAAACCACCCACCCCCTAAAAATATACGCAAAACCAGTCCTGAAAACAAAAAGAAAATATAGTTGACCACTATCACCAAAAGCCATATATACCGTAGTTAATACCCATAAGGGACAAGATCATAATAGCCCCCCACCAGCCACCACAAAATAGAACGACGACGACGAGTGTCTTGTGACAAAAATAAACGCAGTAGAAAAATACAAGACAGGTCAGTCGGGTATGTACAATTTAATAGTACCTGTACCAGAAAACAACTTTACAAAGTGTACTTTCACAAAAACCCCATACAACCATGTCAAGTTGAAGCATCACATCAATCAGTATAAACATCGCGTAAAATGTTAAGCTATTGCAGTTTTACGTGAGTGATGTTTCGTGATGATGATAATAAAATGTTGAAGAAAAATATATAAAAGCACTTGGCTTTTCATGCAACGGGGTTTTAATAAAAGGGTTTAGCGTTTTACCTGTGCTGCTGAGAGAGCAGTATACATATTTACCCTTTTTTCATTCCCTATTCTGCATGATAATGATAATCATGACGTTGCACATTGAACCCCAAATTGTACACATTGCCGTGTGTCTGTGCTTCATCGTCGTCGTGAGTATGAGTCTTCCACTATGACATCACAGAGAAGAAAATAAATTTTTATATGAAACTCACGATAACGCGACAAAAGGTAATAAGAAAAAGTGTAGTCCACAGTCCACACTGGCTGGTGTATGCGTATCGTGATGTGTGATGCATATGTGTGTACTAAAATTTTGCCTCGGAAAAAATCGTGCAGTTTAATATTCTTGATGATATTAGTGCCCAGGTGTGAGTTAGGAAAAGTGATGGTGGTGGTGGTGGAGGGATGAAGAGAGAAGGGTTGATTGAATGGGTTTAAAGAAGAAGCGAAATGTAAAATGTAAACGAAACAAAGAACAATACACCTAGTCTCTTCTAGAATTCCTTGAAAATCTATATTTGCTTAAACTAGACTTTTAAATCTTTCAATATTTTTTGCAAACTGTTCAGTTGAATAAAACAATTCGTTTTAAATCGCGTAATTTAAATTTAAAAATATTTGAACGTTTGCAATTTTTTTTTCAGTGACCACGCAAATTCTCAGAATGCCCCAAAGTTCTCAAAATTAATTGAAGATGTTATTTCAGGTTAATTAATTTGTAATCCTGGAAGGTTTTCAATATAAATTAATTTAACTAACCAAATTAATCCCATCAGACAAACAGCAAAACAAACCCCCACACCAAAAAAATCCATCCACCCCATCTCAGAAACCTGACTCATCATCATCCACCATCCACCACAAACCAGGAGAGGAAGGATAAACAGAAAACCTGTACCCCAACAGGTGTGTATACACAAGCTTACAAAACTCTCGATGAAAAATCCTCCCTTCCTATATTATCTCTCTCTCTCAAAACCCCGTAATACCCATACATCCGAATATTGTATGGAATTATTAATACACAACAATATGCAATTCAAAGCCCCTATAAGACTTCTTACCTACTTCCCCTCACCGTTTCACTTCATTTCATATCGGATCTTCTTCGTGGAAATGCGATACAACCAAAAAAAGAGCGATGCACACCAGAAAACAAAAAAAGCTTTGTTTCTTTCGATAGCAAAAAGGTTTCTACCTTTTTATATAACTCATCAAGATAAAAAACTTTTTACTCTTTCTCATCATCATCCCTCCACTTCTCCAGAAAGTGCAACAATATACTAACCTGTTCGTCTCATCATCATGTAAAAACCAGTCTCTCTCGTCTTGTGTGTACATTGTAGTAACAAACTTACACACACGCGTAATTTTTTCCCCTGTTCACTCTTCTCATCAAAAACCTTATAGTCGCCCCGTTGTCCACAAGAAAAACTCATGATCATCTCCCACAAATAGCCGAAGGGTATGAGTATTGTTGTGACGAAAGAAAACATGACAAGATGGTAAAAAACCTATAATACCTGTGCAGATGGGGTGATTACTTTATATGGAGAAAACTTTGGAGATGTAAAAAGATGAGTAAAAAAGTACACGTAAAGGGTTCAGGGTTACTGATCATTAGTTTTTTTACTGTCAGAGTTTTTTTCATGATGATACATGGGTTACAGGAAAGAGTTGCATGAGCCGAGCCACGCCAAAAACTTTTTATGATTTTTTTGTTCGGAATAAAATGAACCGCGTAACTTTACGGAAGATTGTATGGTTTTCTATGAAATTTTCAAGGATTGAATGGGATATTACAAAGTTTTTTCAAAATTTTGAATTAAAAATTACAAAATGAATCCTAAAAAACAATCAAAACTGCTAACAAAGCACGCCCAGGTTACTTCCTTCCTGTACATGGACGGACCCTTGAAAAAAGAGAGACTTAAGTCTACTCAAGTCCCCTCCTCCTCTCTCACTCCACAACTGTCGTCTAAATCCAGACACACTAAAAAAAACCAGTTTAAACCCAACCAGTAAAAATCAGAGTACACCACCAGGTGTAGGTGGAAAAGACTTATTAAAAATCCCCAGCAGCAGTGTAATAATACTCAAGAGCAAGCGGATGAGCAGGTTTTTTACAAAATATAAAAGAATAAAAATTTTCTTTCACACAAACGCAACGCAACCAGTCGAATGGATGATGGGAAAATGAGAAAAGCCTACACAGGATATTGTGTATGGGAAACAGAGTCATTTCATAATGCTCTTTGATTGTGGGTTTCCGATAAGGTGGAGTTTTTTTGTATGGTTGGTTGGTGAGAAATTAAGCGTTGATTCATGAGTTATGAATATGTATAATGCAAAAGTGAAAAAAAATCAGTAATATGAATGAACTCGATGTAAATCTTTTATTTATACCAAAAAATATATAATGTAAAAAAAAACACAATTTTTCTATCTTCACGATGATGAGTTTAACTAACAGCAACCCCATTAATAGTAACGACACTTGCAGCACTTCCCCCACCACCACTACCACCACCAGTGACCCCGTAGTCATCAAGATTCTCGTAAATCGGATCAACAGTCGGGTTATCATAGTAATTCTGCTGCTCCTGCATCTGCATCCCAATAGGATTCCCATTTATCGTATGGTTCGGGAACACAACCATAGGTTCAGCCTTAAGATTCTCAGTCCTTGACGTTGAGTTTGTAGCTCGACCAACGCTACTGTTCGAGTTACTCTTGTCATGTTCCTTGTTCCTCTTTACTATCCAGAGGAGGAGTACTACTAACGCGAATATAGCGAATAAAGCTATTATTATACCGATTACTATTCCTACTATTGATGTTGAGGTTTCTTGGGGGGATTCAAGGCGTTTGAAGATTTCTGGGTCGTCTTCGGGGGATAAGCAGGTTGGGGGTGTGGGGGGTGACCATGTTCCGAATTCGGTGCAGGTGAGGATTGTTGGGGAGTTTGGTGGGTGCTTGTAGCCGGGGACGCAGTGGTACTCTGTTACGGAGGAGTAGATTGTTGAGGCGTTTACTAGGAATTTTCGGGTGTTTCGAGAGTCTGGGGGTGGCGGGCACGTGGTGTCTGTTGGAAAATGGGTAAGCATGTATTAATTTTGAATGATGGTGTTAATGCATAGTTATGTTAGATATTTCACACTTACAAAGACAATATGGCACCTCGCCAGCCCAAATACCGTGATCAGAACACTTTCTTGATGACTCGCCGACAAGATACTGTCCCTTCCCACAAGAGTACTTGACGTACCCTCCGATCTGAAATGATGTCACGTCTACAGTTGCGTTTGTAGGTTCAGGAGCGTCGCATTGGATTTCTACGTGGCAAAAAATGTTCAGTTAAACAAACGTCTAAAACCACATGTCTGTATCATACATAGTTTTATAAAAAATCTCAACTTACCCCTACAATGAGGATCATACCCCGACCAACTCCCATTCTCCAAACAAGTCCTCCTCGCATTCCCAATCAACTTGAACCCATTCCAGCATTCATAAATAGTAGTACTCCCAAAATACGTAGCATTACTTGTCAACTTCACCTCCCCGTTATTAAATGACCCTGGAGGCTTGCAGTCAACAAACGTACACTCTGGCTCGTTGATAGCTGACCAGCTACCCCCTTCCTCACAAGAACGAAGTGTATCTCCACTTAGCTTGAATCCACGCTCGCATCGATACTTGAGAATCGAGCCTACACGGAATGTAGTTGTGTTTGCTGTGGAACTTTCAGATGTCAGAAGAGTTTGAGCGTTGAAGCGGTCGTTTTTCGAGACTGTTCCTACGGCTGATGGGGGGATGCGGGGGTAGGGACAGCGGATTTCTGTGGGGAGACATAATGATATTAATGAATTGTTAAATTACATCAGTAATTACATAAATTTTAATAATGTATGCTTCAAGTATTATTCAGACATGTATATGCAGAGAAGAAATTCCGTATCTGAATTAATTTAGTAAAGGTATTTTTTAAACTTCCCTTTGCACCTAATTTCATTGGTACCTGATTTCAAATGGAATTATGTCACTGCACGAGATAATTCAGCGGATCTCTATAATTTCAACGCTAGTTATCCTAATCTAACTGCAAAACAGCTAATTAAAAAATCTACACGATCTAAGATGAAATCAAATCATCACTTCAGTTTTTTGTAACATAAATACGCCTTTAACTACAGCACGACAACAAAGCAATTTTTTCCCGAAACACAGATGCAGGTGCAAATATAGAAGCGGCCGGTGCTGCACGATTAGGAACGCAAAACGAAACGTCATTATATACATGTAGCATAGCATGTACTATTGAAGCATAAGTTCAACTTTTTGTATTATAAAAACACCTTTAAAAACAGCATTTTAACAGAAATCACACCTCCTTGACCAAAGATACTTATTAGTATGGCTCCAATAAATTAATTAATAAGTTTCAAACAGACTGTATACGTTATAAGTCTTAACATCCAGCCTATAAACCAACTTGTTAAACGTATTATGTACCTTACTGATCCTAATCTAATCACAAAAAACAATTAAAAATTTACACATCCAAGATTAAATTTCACTAATTTAGTTTTTGTAACATAAAGACGCCTTTAAAAACAGCAATTTAGCAAAACAATTTTCTATTTGACCAAAGATGTAGTTTGTAACAAGAAATCATAGTGAATGCCTGATAACATACAATATATGAACCAATTTTTTGAACATTTTTCACTAGGTTCAGTTATTGAAATGGAAACTATGTAGTAAGTAACGATTTCTCCACAAAATTACAACATAAAGTTCACTCCAATAAACGCCTTCTATAACTGCTAAATCGCCAAAACAATATCACAATATAATGACCCTACCTTCACATTTTGGCGTCCCTCCCGACCAATGCGCATTAACGTTACAAGTCCTATTAGCAGGTCCAT